>JAVCKT010024485.1:0-12400 GCA_032273925.1 Rhynchotus rufescens | reverse complement strand
GCCCTCGGCGCCGCACCCCGCGCTCTGCCGCTCGCAGTCCTTCCCCGCCTCGCCGGGCGCCCGCGCCTGGACGCCGCTGCAGCCGCCCACCGAGGGCGTCGTGGCCACGGCGGCCGCCGGCAGCCAGGACGCCGAGTGGGGCACCCCCACGTCCCTCGAGGGCCACCTGGGCTCCGTGGCCATCTTCTACGAAGCGCTGCAGCAGGCGCAGGTCAAGGCGCTCTTCGCCGCGGGTACGTTGGGACGGCGGCGCGGCGGCGGCCGCGGGGCTCGTGGCACCTCCTCACCACCGCTCTCCTGCCCCCAGGGCCCAACGTGGCCTCGCCGCTGAAGCTGGAGGGCGATCTGGGGGAACTAGGCAGCAAGCTGCTGCTCTACTACACGCCGCAGGTGAGGGGCGCGCGTGCCGGGGCCGTGGGGACGTCGGCCGTCCCCGCGCGGCCCCTCACGCGGCGGCCCCGGCCTCCCGCAGGCCTGCAGGAACAACATCTGCCTGGACCTCTCTCCCAACCACGGCTTCGACGGGCGGCTCACGGGGCACCGCGTGGTCAACTGGGACGTCAAGGTACCGCCGGGACGCCCAGGTCCACCTCTGCGTGGTGGTGGCACCTGGGGGACCTGTCTGGGAGGTGGATTTTGGGGAGGGTATTGTTTCTGGAATGCAAGTAGACAGGGAAATGGGAAGTTTGGGGGGACCTTCTGCGTGTTCATCACATAAGATTGGTCATAGACTTTGCTAGCTGTGGGATCCAGGTGTTTCCAGGGCCGGGAACCCAACGTGGGCTTGGTGGCCGCTCGTCTCCTGGCATCCGCGCAGCGTCCTCCTTGCGCGAGGCCGAAGGCAAAGGCGGTGCCCCTCACCATCCTCCCTCCCGCAGGACGTGGTGAACTGCGTGGGCGGCATGGGGGTGCTGCTGCCGCTGCTCGAGCAAGTGGCAGCCGAGCCAGAGGAGGCCGGAGACGAGCCGGAGGCCAACGAGCTGGTGGGTCCCGAGCTGACGTCCTGCAGGAGCACCCAGGGCATGCTCATCCCGCTGGGCAAGTCCTCAGGTGAGCTCCTTGCCTTCCTCTCCCGACATTGGCACGCATGAGTTAGGCCCAAGCAAGCAGCGCCTGCCTTCCTCCGGTTCCCCTTGGTGTGGAGTCTCTGGTGTCTTATAGCGGGGTTGGGCTCATGCAGATACCTTTGCTGTCATAGAAGAAATTTTGGGCATTTCTGGCCAAAATAGAGGGAAATAGGTGAAGGAGCTGGAAAGTTTGCAGGGAGCATGGAAGACGCGGTTCCTTGTAAAGCGTACCAAATGCACAACACCATCATCGGGATGCCCCGTGCAAGGATGTGCCCAGCAGTGCTGCACTTGCAGCTCCCTGCCGGACTTTGCCCTCTCGCTGTGCCTTCCAGAGAGCCGCCTGGAGAGGAACAGCGTGGCCGCCTTCCTGCTGCTGGTGAAGAACTTCATCCAGAACCACCCGGTGAACCAGGAGAGCCTGGTGCAGTGCCACGGGCCGGCCATCATCGGGGCCCTGCTGCAGAAGGTGCGCGGCGCCGGGCGTCGCGAGGCCCCGGGGTGCCGCGGCCGGGCTGCAGCCTCTTGTGTCCCCCGCGTGCAGGTCCCCAGCGCGCGGCTGGACATGAGCCTGCTGGTGGCCTCGCAGATGCTCATGGAGCAGGTGGCCTCCGAGGGCAGCGGCCTCCTGCTGCACCTCCTCTACCAGCACCTCCTCTTCGACTTCCGCATCTGGAGCAACAGCGACTTCGCCGTGCGCTTAAGTGAGAGTCCAGGGCTGCCCACGGGCACCCACCGGGTCCCCTGTGCCACCCGCGTGACCCGCAGCGTGGGCTCTGCTCCGTAGGTCACATCCAGTACCTGGCCAACATCGTCAAGGACCACAAGCAGCGCATCCGCAAGAAATACGGCGTGCAGTTCATCCTGGACTCCATCCGCACGTACTACAGGTGGGCGAGGGTTTGGGTACCTGGGGTTCTCCAACCTCCGCGGGGCGGCAGAGCCAGGTGTAGGATCTTCTACCCCACCATAGCCCCAAGGCCATCCCTATTTCTGCCTCAGCATGTAAGACCCTAAGCAACCCATCGGCTCCAAAAATCATAATTTTGGGATTGGGGATCCTGCTGGCCCAGGTGACAGTCTCAAGAGCCTGGAAAGAGGGACCTGAGGGCAGGGTGGGTGGCTGTGCCCATGCCCAGCTCCAGCATGTCTCACCCCCAGCACCCCCAAGGAGAAGCCCACGGCCTCCGACAACGTCAAGACGGTGCAGACGTCGCTCTTCAGCCTGGTGAAGGACTACTTCTGCAGGAGCTTCTCCACGGAGGAGATGCAGAGCTTGCTGAGCTACGTGGCCGCGGCGCAGGACGAGCAGCAGGTACAGCCCCAAGCCACCCCTCCAAGCCCAAGGGTTGTCTTGGGCTGCGCTCAAGCCTGTCCGGACCAAAGCAGCCGAGATGCCAGGCTGGCACCGTGTGCTCATGCCCTGGCCGGTGTCCAGGCGTGTGGAGGAGCTCTGCAGCTGGCCCCATTGCCCACAGGTGTGCGGGGCCCTGGAGGTGATCCACAGCCTGCTGAAGGGCTCGCCAGCCCAGGAGCAGCTCTTCGCCTTCCTCTTCGAGCCGGGCAGCGTGGAGGTCCTGTTTGCGCTGCTGGTGCAGAAGAAGTTCTCGGATGAAGTGCGAGAAAGGGTCTTCAAGGTGAGCCAGGGCCTTCATGGCAGCCGCGCAGCCACGGGCTTTGTGCCGGTTGGATTTCATGCCCTTCCACCCTTCTCCACCTCTCCAGATCCTCTACAAGATGCTCAAGTATGAGAAGGTCCCCGAGCGCAGCAAGAACCGCCTGAAGCTGAAGGACATCGGCTACCAGGGGCTCATCGCCTACCTCAGTGACGTCCCCGGCTCCGTGCTGCTCTTCCGCTGCCTCTCGGAGCAGGTCCTTGGCGCAGGTACCATATGCTGCAACAAGAACCCTGTTTCTAGACTCCTTGCACCATCCATGGTGGGGTCGTTGCTGTGGGTCCACGCTTGCAGCTTCTGAAGATGCTCGGATGGTCTTAGGGCTGTTGCGGGTCCCTTTGGTGGCTTTTGGAGGACAGGAGCACCCACCAGCGTGCTCCACTCTTGCCCACAGATCCCCCCAGCTACAAGGACCTGGTGGCCGTCGTTTACCTGTCCCACCGCGCCGAGCTGACCGTGCGGCTCGATCTCTGCCGTAAGGTGAGCAGAGCCCGCGGGCGCCGGGCAGGAGCAGGCGCCTGCCGCCCCTCAGAGGGTCCCCGGTCCCCAAGGGGCTGCCTTGATGACCGTGGCTGCTTTCCCTCCCTGCAGCTCTTCCACTTGATCTACTCGCAGCACGACATGGTGAAGCAGCTGGCGAAGCTGGCGGGCTGGCAGGACACGCTCACCAAGCTCTACGTCAAGGAGTCCTACGAGTCGCGCCAGCACAGCCTCAGCATCTCGGGCAGCGGCGGCTGCCTCGAGCTCCTCCAGCGGCCGGACTCCCCCGGCAAGGAGGCCGGCAAGGAGGCGCCGGGAAACACCAGCCCACCGCCCAGCGACCTGCAGGAGCTGGATGTCTTCCTGCCGCTGGGCTACGAGGCCTCGGACCACGAGCTCTCGGAGGGCTTCTCCGACCACTCTATCTCCCCAACCGGTCGCCTCAAGTCCTTCCATTCCTACAACTTCAAGTCCTTCGACTCCTCAGACCAGACCAGCCGCTCTTCCTCCAACCCTGGGGACCACGGGGAAGGTGCCACTGGGGACAGCCTCCCGTTTGACAGCGTCTACCAGCCGCTCTCGCCCTTCTCCACCTCTCCGTTCGACCTGGGGCTGGACCTCGCCAGCACCAGCTCCATCGCCACGGCGGAGAGCGGGAACCAGACGCCGGCCAGCGGCCCCGGCACCCCATCCCCTCTGGAGACCTTCAAGCCCTTCCCGGGGCTGCGAGCTCGCAAGAGCTCCAGCCTCTCCAATGTCCTTGATGAAAGCAGCTACCAGGACACGCTGCCCTGTGACAACATCTCCAACACCAGCAACCCCCAGGTAAGTCACCCCGACGGGAGAGCCCGAAATGTCCCACCAGGTCCTGGAGATCTGCTACCCAAGACGGCAACTGCCAAGCTTGGTCTTGGCACCTTGGATTCACGCTCCCTTTGCCGTTAGCAAATGCCCGAGGAGGAGCTGTGCAACCTGCTGACCAACATCATCTTCTCGGTGACGTGGCGCGGGGTGGAGGGCTGGGACGACGCGGCCTGGAAGGAGCGCGGGCAGGTCTTCTCGGTGCTCACCAAGCTAGGCACGGCCTGTGAGCTGGTGCGGCCCCCCGACGAGATCAAGCGCAGGTGAGCGGCCACCAGGCGCCATCCCACCCCACCGCCCAGGGGACAATGCTGCTCCGTCTAGGAAGAGCTGCATGGGGGTGAGGAGAGAGACCCCCTTGCTTTGGCCCGGGCCATGGTGACGGGCCACCAACTCTCATGCAGCCTCCTGGAAATGATGTTGGAGTCGGCGTTCACGGACCTGAAGGAGTCGTCGCCGGCCGCTCTGCCCAGCCTCACCCAGAACGCCCTCAAGCTGCTGCGGCTGCTCCAGGACTTCTTGTTCTCCGAGGGACACAACAACCAGGCCCTGTGGAGCGAGAAGGTGACCCGGCCCAGAACGTGGTCCTATCTCTAGGCATAACCAGGAACTCTAAGCCTAACCCTAAACCAAGCCCTAAACCTATGATGTTAAGCCCATAACCTAACGCCCAACTCTAAACCCTAACCTACTCCTGAACTCCAAACTGTAAACCCAAGCCTAATCCTAAATCCTACCTCTTAAACCTAAATCTAAGCCCTGATTCCAACCCTGAGGTCTAACTCTAAACCCTAAGCCCTAACCCCAAAGCAAATCTTAACTCTTAACCTTAGCCCTAAATCCTAACCCTAGCCTGCTCCAAGCCAAGCAGGGCTCCTGGAGGAGACCAGTGGGTGATGGAGAAAGGCCCGCTGGCTTCACACCCACCCAGAGTGGCCAGGGGCTCATCCTGCCCATCCCTGTGTCCCCCTCCAGATCTACGAGGGGCTGAGCAGCCTGCTGGACAAGCTGGGCGTGTGGTACCACTTGGCCAACGGCACCTCTGACCTCAAGGAGATGGCCCAGACAGGCCTGCGCATCCTCGTGGGCTACATCATGCTGCAGGACCCTCAGGTGCGTCACACCCTCGAGGGCATCCTCCAGGGACACAGAGGGGACCCCAGGTGGCCTTGGTTGACCCCTGGCTCGTGTCCCCTGCCCAGCTGCACTCATTGGCGTATGTGAAGCTGCACAGCCTGCTGCAGACGGCGTCGGCGCCCCGTAAGGACGTGGCCTGCTACCTCCTGGGCAAGCTGGAGACCCCGCTGCGGCGCTCGCTGGACGCCAAGTCGGAGGTCTTCTCCTGGCTGGTGCCCATCATCCGCACGCTCATGGACCAGAGCTACGAGAGCCTGCAGCTGCAGCACTTCTTGCCCTCGCTGCCGCCCACCAACGGCAGCCCCACTTTCTATGAGGACTTCCAGCTCTTCTGCACAACGGCCGAGTGGAGGGGCTTCATCGAGAAGCACGTGGGTGCCCTGGGGATGCTGGGGAAGGGGTGGCAGGGGTCACCCCGGAAACACGTCCGCTCCCATCCCGGCTCGCCCGGCAGGTGCAGCCCACCATGGCCCAGTTCGAGATGGACACGTTCGCCAAGAGCCACGACCACATGTCCAACTTCTGGAACGCCTGCTACGACGCCATGATGAGCAGCGCGCAGCGGCGGGAGCGCGAGAAGACGGCGAGCCGGCAGATGTTCCAGGTGCCGCGGGCGCCCCGGGGCCGCGCGTGCGGCCGCCCCGGCCCCGCGCGTGCCCTCCTCACCGCCCCGTCCGCAGGAGCTGGTCCTGGAGCCGTCGGCCAAGCGCGCCAAGGCCGAGAACGCCCGCCACGCCAACGGCCTCAAGCAGGCCGCCAACCACCACAGCACCGTGCTCAAGCAGTGGCGCAGCCTGCGGCGCCTGCTGGCCTCGCCGCGCTCGGCGTGGGCCGACCGGTGAGCGCCCGGTGTCCCCGCGCCGGCCTCGTGCGGGGGACGTGCGCCGGCTCATCCCGCTCTGCTCCCGCAGGAACCCGCCGGAGACCCGCTGGAAGCTCTCCAGCGCCGAGACCTACTCCCGCATGCGGCTGAAGCTGGTGCCCAACCTCAGTTTCGACCAGCACCTGGAGGCCAGCGCCCTACGGGACAACCTGGGTGAGGGAGGGACGTGGGGATAGGGCACCGTGGTGGACGGTGATGTGTCCACCGTCAACCATGCGTTGAGCTGTGGACGGTGGTGTGTCCAGCATGGGTTGCGCTCAACGTGGCTCGTTGCAGGAGCTGATCATCTCCACAACCCCGCCGAGTCCCTCCCACTCGCCGTGGCCAAGGAGGCCAAGGTGAGCGAGCTGAAGGATGACCAGCTGGCCGAAGAGGATCTCCCCGTCCTGGAAAGCCAGTGAGTGTGTCTGTCCCCTGCTGCGCTTCTTGGAACGTGGTTTTTGGACCATGTCGCCATCTCAGGGATGGTCACATCCTTCACCTCTGACCTCCTGGAGCTTCAGGGTGCTTACACTGGCAGGTCATGGTGGGTCCCAGAGGCTGGGACCCGCCTGGGGTCACCTGTGGTCACCCCATGTCACCCAGGAGCGAGCCCAAGGAGCAGAGCCAGCGGGAGAAGCTGGTGATCTCAGAGGACTGCGAGCTCATCACAACGGTGGCTGTCATCACTGGCCGCCTGGAGGTCACCACTCAACACATCTACTTCTACGACGGCAGCAGCGAGAAGGAGGAGACAGAGGAAGGTACAGGGGTGGGGTCACAAGAGTCCAAGTCTCCACCAGCTGTTCCCAGAAATGTCGAGACACAGATTCCTGAAGCATGGCAGTGAAGTCCCCATCCCCAATCTCCATGCGGTGATGGCCTTTTTGAGGTGGCTCTGCTTGGAGCAGGCTTGTCCCAGCTCCCAAGCCCATGCGTGGGGTGAAGTTCCAGCTCCTGGGTGGCTCCAAACCTCCATGCGTCGTTTCGACGAGGCGCACGGGGTTGGATGGTGAACCCAGGGTGGTTTTGTGCTTCTCCCTGGGCAGGGATCGGCTACGACTTCAAGCGGCCCTTGTCGCACCTCCGCGAGGTCCACCTGCGCCGCTACAACCTGCGCCGCTCGGCCCTCGAGTTCTTCTTCATCGACCAGGCCAACTACTTCGTCAACTTCAAGAAAAAGGTGAGGGCACCACAGTACCACGAAGGCCACCCTGGTGACCCCGGGGTCTCATCAAGACGTGGGGAGCGCTGCCCGCTGTCACCTCCGTCCCCCAGGTGAGGAACAAGGTGTACTCCAGCATCCTCGGCCTGCGCCCGCCCAACCACATCTACTCCAGCAGCCGCTCGCCCCAGGAGCTGCTCAAGGCCTCGGGGCTCACCCAGGTACCAGCGTCACCTCCGTGTCCCCCCAGTGCAAAGAGCAGGGGTGGCCCTGTGGCCCGTGTGCCCCATGGTGCGATGCTGGGGACAGCACGGGGCATGGACTGATGTCTCCACGGGGCAATCCAGTGGTTCCCACGGCCACCATGCCTCTCAGACCCTTCTTTTTGGTCCAGAAATGGGTTCTACGGGAGATCTCCAACTTTGAGTACCTCATGCAGCTGAACACCATCGCGGGGCGCACCTACAATGACCTCTCACAGTACCCTGTGGTAAGGACCCTTGGCCACCGCCGGTGCCCCTGCGCTGGCCGGCATGGTCACCCACGTCCCCTCTGCTCTCCAGTTCCCCTGGATCCTGCGCGACTACGTCTCGGAAACGCTGGACCTCAGCAACCCGGACGTGTTCCGAGACCTGTCCAAGCCCATCGGGGTGGCCAACGAGAGGCACGCCAAGGACGTGAAGGAGAAGTGAGCGCCGTCGGAGGAGGAGCGAGGGCTTGGGGCAGGAGCACCCACCTCGGCTCCCGCTTAACCCTTTGCGTCACCCGCAGGTACGAGAGCTTCGAGGACCCCACGGGCATGATCGACAAGTTCCACTACGGCACCCACTACTCCAACGCCGCGGGCGTCATGCACTACCTGATCCGCACGGAGCCCTTCACCACGCTGCACATCCAGCTGCAGAGCGGCCGGTGAGCGCCCCGCGGCCCCGCGGAGCCCCGGGGCGGCCCGCGGGGACCCGCCGGTGCCCACGGCCTCCCCGTGCCGCCAGGTTCGACTGCTCCGACCGCCAGTTCCACTCGGTGCCGGCGGCGTGGCAAGCGCGCATGGAGAACCCCGTGGACGTCAAGGAGCTCATCCCTGAGTTCTTCTACTTCCCGGAGTTCCTGGAGAACCAGAACGGTATGGGGTGGCCCCGGGACCCCTGCGGGACGCCTCCATCCCAACGCCACGGCTTTTCCCAACCGCTGCCAGTTCTTCCTGCAGGCTTTGACTTGGGCTGCCTGCAGATGTCCAACGACAAGGTGAGCGACGTGGTGCTCCCGCGCTGGGCCCGCTCCCGAGAGGACTTCATCTACCAGCACCGGAAAGCCCTGGTGAGGCGGCCCTCTCCCAGCACCTCCTTGGCCTCTCCAATTAGAGGGGATTTGGGGCAGGGGGGACAGCACAACCCTTGATGCCGTGTCTCCGGGCAGGAGTCGGAGTATGTCTCGGCCCACCTCCACGAGTGGATCGACCTCATCTTCGGCTACAAGCAGCGGGGCCCGGCCGCCGTGGAGGCCCTCAACGTCTTCTACTACTGCACCTATGAGGGTGAGTTGCAGGACCAGGGAGGACACGGCGGCGCGTGCCAGTGTCCCCATCCTCATCCTCATCCCCAGGGGCCGTGGACCTGGACGCCATCGCCGACGAGACGCAGAGGAAGGCTCTGGAGGGCATCATCAGCAACTTCGGGCAGACGCCTTGCCAGCTGCTCAAGGTAGCAATGGGGAGGACGGGCGTCCCAAGTGGCCTTCCCCGGCCACGGGATGCCCTGGTCCCCACGGGCCACCTCCTGGCCGGCAGGAGCCCCATCCCGCGCGCCTCTCTGCCGAAAACGCGGCCCGCCGCCTGGCCCGCCTCGACACCCACTCGCCCAACGTCTTCGAGAACCTCGACCAGCTCAAGTCCTTCTTCGTGGAGGTGAGGGCCACGCCGGGAAACGTGGGGTGACCGTAGTCCCTTGGGCAGGAGCGACCTGGGGGGCTCAGGGTTGGGGCTGGCAGCGAGGAGGGCACTGACTGGTTGTGGTTGCTCTGCAGGGCATCAGCGATGGAGTGGCCCTGGTGCAAGCCGTGGTCCCCAAGAACCAGGCCCATTCCTTCATCACTCAGGGATCCCCCGATGTCTTGGTGAGTGAGGGGCTCAGTCCTGCGCCCAGCAGGGAAACCGAGGCACGAGTCCAAGCTGCGGATCCCACGGGAGCCAGGAACCCAGCGTCCTGCTCCCGGGTGCAGCAGGAGCCCCATCCCACGTGAGTGCCACCTCCACCTGCCCGCAGGTCACCGTGAGCGCCAACGGCTTGCTGGGGACCCACAACTGGCTGCCCTACGACAAAAACATCTCCAACTACTTCAGCTTCACCAAAGACCCCACCGTCTCCAACATCAAGTGAGTCCAACGCGTGCCCAGCTGGGTTGGTCCCTCATCCCTGCCCTTGGTGACTCCAGCTTGGCCGTAGGAGCTCCCCAGTTGTCCCAGGTCCGTGGGGAGCGCCGGCGCGGAGCGGGTGCTCACACCGGTGCCGTGCTCCCCATCAGGACCCAGCGCTTCCTGCAAGGCCCCTTCGCCCCCGGCGCGGACCTGTCCAGCCGCACGCTGGCCGTGTCGCCCGACGGCAAGCTGCTCTTCAGCGGGGGCCACTGGGACAACAGCCTGCGCGTCACCGCGCTGGCCAAGGGGAAGGTGGTGGCACACATCACCCGGCACATAGGTACAACGCGGCGGTGCCAACCCTGGCACAGGGAGCAGCCGTGGGGCTGCGTCTGCGGGGTCTCTGCTCCTGGAGACCCCATGAGGTCCTCGGCCATGGTGGGATGGGACTCACGGCTTGTCCTTCGGCCAACCCCACAGACGTTGTCACCTGCCTGGCGCTCGACCTGTGCGGCATCTACCTCATTTCTGGCTCCCGCGACACCACCTGCATGGTGTGGCAGGTCCTGCAGCAGGTACCGAGGAGCCCCTCTCCATCCTCCTGCCCTGGCTGCTGCCTGCCCCAAGCCCTTCAAGGTCTCTTGCTGCCACCAGGTGGCTCCTGGACAGCGTCCGTGCCCTGCTCAGACCTTTGAGGTCTTCTCTCTTTGGCCAGGGTGGCTTTTCCAGCGGCCTGGCTCCCAAACCCGTCCAGGTCCTCTACGGCCACGACGACGAGGTGACGTGCGTCGCCATCAGCACCGAGCTGGACATGGCCGTGTCAGGCTCCAAGGTGAGCTCGAGGTGGGCAGCACGGCTCCTTCCTCCGCTCGTCCTCGCCTGGCAAAGCGCAGGATCCACGTCGTCCTCCTCCGCAGGACGGCACCATCATCATCCACACCGTGCGCCGGGGCCTCTTCATGAAGTCGCTGCGGCCGCCCAGCGAGACCTCGCTGCCCGTCGCCATCTCCAGCCTGGCCGTGGGGCTGGAGGGCCAGATCGTCGCCCAGACCGCCGTGGGCGAGCGCTCCTCCCTCAAGGTGAGTCCTCCACCCCCGTGGAGAGCCTCTACCCCAAAGATGTCCATTGTCACCACGCTCTGGGGAAGTCCTGTCCTCAATTCCTTCCCAAGCTGGAGCCAGATGCCACCTCCATCAGTTTGTCCTCCTTCTCCATCATGCCTTGGTCCTGCTCAGCTCTGCAGGGTTTCTTCTGAGGAGCATGTTGGTCCTTGCTCCTCATCCCCTTTTCCTTTTCCTTCAGGATAAGTTTGCCCTGCACCTCTACTCGGTCAACGGGAAGCACCTCTCCTCCGTCCCGCTGGACGAGCAGGTGACAGCCATGTGCGTCACAGAGGACTTCGTGGTGCTGGGGACCATGCAGTGCGGCCTGGAGATCCGCGACCTGCAGAGGTAGAGGCTTGGACCGGCTCCCGCTCCGGCCTCATCCGCGGGCACCGCGCGGGTGACGTGCGAGTCGTGCCCGTCCTCTCGTCCTTGCAGCCTCCGGGCGGCGGTGCCCGCCGTGCCCATGCGGGTGCCCGTGCACAGCGTGTCCGTCACCAAGGAGAAGAGCCACATCCTGGTGGGGCTGGAGGACGGCAAGCTCATCGTGGTGGGGGCAGGACAGCCCGCGGAGGTGAACGGGACCGGGGTGCTCCGTGACGGCGCGCCGAGCGCCTGCGGGACCAGGGGACGGTGGTGGCGGTGGCCACGGTGGTGGTGGTGGCCGCGGTGGAGGTGGTGGCCGCGGTGGAGGTGGCCTCGTGTGTCACTGTGTTCTGTGCATGTGGCTGGACCGAGGTCCCTCCGGAGGAGATGGGGGATGGAGAGGGATGAGGGAATGGGGATTGGGAACAGGAGGGGTTGGGGTGGGATAGGGAAGGGGCTAGGGGAGAGGATGGGGAGCCCAAAGGGCTGGAGATGAGGAAGAGGAGGTGGAGGTGATGGGGAATGGGGTGGCTGTGGAGATGGGGGTGGGATGGGAATGCGGAAGGGGACAGGGAGGGGATGAGGGTGGGGAAAGGGGTGGAAATGGAGCAGAGAAGGGAAGGCAGTGAGGGAAGGGGATGGGGATGAAGATGGGGATGTGGAGAGGGAAGGAGATGCGGATGAGAATGGGGTAGGAATTTGGGAGAGAGAGGCAGAAGAGGATGGGGAAGAGGATGAAAAGGTGGAAAGGGATGGGGAAGGGCATGGAGAGGGGGAGGGGATGCGGATGGAGTTGGGGATGGAGAGGGGTAAGGAGGTGGGGAAGGGGATGGAGAGTGGGAAGGAGGTGGGGAAGAGGATGGAGATGGGAAAGAGGAGGCAGACGCAGACAGGGAAAGGGCTGGAGCTGCAGCTACGGCTCAGGGATGAGGCCAGGGCTGAGGCCGGCCGGGCGCTGACTCCCGCCCCGCTCCAGGTGCGCACGGGGCAGTTCTCGCGGCGCCTGTGGCGCTCCACGCGCCGCATCTCGCAGGTGTCGGCGGGCGAGACCGAGTACAACGGCGGTGATGCCAGGACGTAGCCCCCGCCGCGCGCGGGGCCACCGGGCACCCCGGAGCCACCAGGGACCCCGGAGCCACCGGGAATCCCGGCACCGCGGCGGGGACCCCGGAGCCGCGGCGGGCACCCCGGCGCCGCCGCCTTCTTGCACTACGGCGCCCCGGGCACCGCCGAGGGCACCGGGGCACCGGGGGGATGTCCCGAGCGCCCGGCAGCGCCGCGCCGGCCGGCCCGGAGCCCGCCGGCCCCTTCCCGCCCCACACACTGGTTT
>JAVCKT010024483.1:0-25132 GCA_032273925.1 Rhynchotus rufescens | reverse complement strand
GCAGCTTTCAAAATTAACGAGCTTAAAAATGTTTGGAGATGCTTATTGAGAATGTGCATGAGGAAGGTCACAAAGTGGCCCTGAGTTTGAGGCTCTGGAACATGTATCATGACACGGGGACTCTGCGAGACCCATTAAAATTCCTTCATGGGAAATGGAAATCCTTGTACACGGACACTTCCAGAGGGCGATGGCCCAGATGAAGGGTCGGTGGGACTTCTGGAGTGTTATTAATAAAAAGCTCCTGTCATAACACATTCTGCCAGCCACAGCTTGTAGTTTTCAGCTTTAGGAGGAAACGTAGAAAAAGTTTGTTCTTTAAGACTAACATCTCTGATTTTATGACTGTCAGTTACCCGTACGTCTTTGCTTCCTCCACCCCATCACCAAATAAATCAGCAGCAAAAACTGGTGGAGTTTAAATTGTTATGACTAAGATCTAGCTGACTATCATGTAAAAATGTTGCAAACTCTGCCTATTCCAGATTTAATGCTTCATCCAACCCACACAAAAAAAAATCATGTTTCTCAGTGTCCAGAAAAAACAAGTCTGCAAAAGCCAGGGCTGCTGCATTAGGAAAAAGCTGTAGATTTAAATGGAAGCAGCATGCCGGAAACGTCCCAGTTTAAGGACTGCATATCTAGTGTTTTCTGAAACTGGAGGGGAGCTGGAGGAGATTAAAGCGCATTTCCCTCTGATTGGGAGCTTGTGGGAGGTGTAAACGTGGGCAGTTGTCAGATTAATTCTTTAGATGATTACATTCTTTTTGTTTCTTTAAAGCTGTTTGTAGTCGGGTTTGATGTCTCCTGTTTTGGGCAAGTGTATTGCTGCAGTTACCAAGGTGACTTTAGCTGACTTTCAACTATTTTTTCCAGCTTCAGTTTCCACCAGTAGTCTGCTCCTGCGTGGAGGGGAGAGGCAGGAAATGATATTGCTAGTTTTGTCTTAAATCTCATGAATGAAAAGCGACAGTCCTGAACTCAACCACAGCCATATTTGATTTTAAGCAGGGTTTCTGCAAGAGGGGTAGTCAAACCGTTGCAAAGGGCTCAGACATGGACTGCAGCCTCCCTAAATCTCCGGCAACAAGTAGGAAGGGCCCGAGGAGGCTCCCCGTGTCCCCATGTCCCGCGCTCCTCCTTGATGGGTGCAGCCGCACGCTGGAACCTGCAGCCTCTCCTTGGGGCCCTCTCTTCGCGTTACGGATAAGGGTGGCTGCAACCTGCTTTGTTTTATGCCAATTAGCAGCAGCCCTTGGGGTCCTGGAAAACGGCCAACGCAATCACTGGGTTGCGCAAAATTGGGATGTCCTCTCCTTGTAAGTCATGTTTATGGCAGCCTCTTTTGAAGCATACCAATGGCAGTTGTTTTATGGGATTTAAGAATAACCAGGTTGATCAGATTAAGAAATCCTATCTTATTTATTCTTGAATTTGCATTTTGCTTTATGATCAGAGTGCTATGGATCTGTTACCGAAGCAGACTTCAACTCCCTTTCAAGCTCCGTCACGGAGCATGATTCCTCCCCATTCCCAAATACTGAAATCCTCAAGCAGAGGCTGCTGCAAGCTGTTCACAACAGACACTGCAGGAAGAGACTGTGTCCCCCCACGAAATCTCTATTTCAAACTTGCTTATCCCTTAGTGAAGATCCAAAGATCACCTAAGTGCCAGCAATTTCCCAGCGTCTTTCCCACAGCTTCCCCTGAAGGGCAAACGAGCAGCTGTGGGAACGAGTCCTCCAGCATCTTGGCACGCAGACCAGCAGGACACGTCACAGCCGCACAGAGGCAAGTGCAGAAACGGGGAGGATGCTTTTGCAGAGCTCCTGCTGGGATCACGCTCTGACAAAGCCAGCTCCAGCGCTCCGCTCTGGGTGCTCGTCATCCTGGTTAAACCGGACAGCAAAAATACACTGCGTGCATTTCCTGGCACCGAAGGGCTCCAAGGACAATGCCAGCAGCAACAATCTTCTTGCCGCTCGCATATCCCTCTGGAAAGCTGCATAATAACTACTGTCAGTGTTTGCAGGGGCCAGACTGCTCCAGACCTACAGCTGAACTGGGACTGAGAGATTTAAGCTGTGCCCCCGGCTCCCTGCAGCCTCACGGGCAAAGTCAAACTACTCCTTCATGCACCAGCTTCCCTGTCTGCACAGCTGAGGCATTTTTCCACGCGGGGATGTTGCAAGGATTAAGTCAATGTTTGCAAAGCACTTCTGGATTCCCAGACAGGGAAAGCTATAGCAGTGCAGCTTAGCACGCTGACCACCGTGCACTTCTACCGACACCGGGTTTTCCAGACATTTGCTGTCCCATTCGCTGCCCTGTCACCCGGCACTCAGCCTCAGGCCAGGAGACACTCCCTGAAGTGCAGGGCCTCCCTCCTCCAGCATTCCTTGCTCCAGCAAGACACCGCTGAAGGGCGGCTCGAGGAGGGAGTATGCCTAAATAAGCAGGATGGGATTGGAAACTTACTGCTTAGTGGTTGCAGAATCGCAGAGTCTAGCCAGAACTAGACAATTTCAGAGAACACTGAAACGCTCCCCTTTATGTGCAAGTTTTTTTTTCTCTCAGTAAATGCTCTGCCTCCAAGAACCGAAGACAGGAAACCAGCTATGCAGACAGCAGCTTCCCTCCACCCAAGCAAAGCAGCCATCAAAACCCAGCGCAGCTGCAGACCTGCCCGCACTCTCCCTGCAAGAGCTTCCTCAAAAAAGTTCCTCACACGGAGCCCATTAGTTTGCATTAACCTAGTGCTACCCAAAGCATTGACCAAAAGAGAAAAGAAGTCAGTGTGGCCTATTTATCAAGTAAAAGGAGCTACGGAGGGTGGGCTCCAGGCCTGCAAGCAGCAGCGTTGTTGCTCATCTGCTCCTACCTTGGTGCTAGAACAGGCTGGATGCCACTCCGGGGTTATCCCAGGAGGGCTTCCAGAGTGACACAAGTTCTTTTTCCCCCCCCATGTTGGGAGGGGAACCAGCCGAGATGCTGGGTGTGCAGCGCAGCAGAAGGTCACAGGCAGGACAGCCCTGCCAGCCCCACCTGCCGGAGGGCTGTTCCCTGGCCTCTTTGCCAGGAACCTGCTTACAATTCCCCACACAGCTGGAAATTGTTCAGGGCTGGATAGAATTAGCACACGGGCACAGAGCTACCATATGTTCAGCGTTCTCCAGACTCAACCTGTTTTTCTGCCTGGAAATTGAATGCAGATGGAGATCCTAGATATCTGGGCATGTCCCAGGTTCCTGGACAAATGACCACTGCACGCGAGCGTCTCACCACTGATCCTGGGGGAGCATCAGGCACACTGGTGTCTGGGAAATCCCAGACAGAAATATGGGAACTGTGCGTGAGCCGCCTGTTGAACCGCTCTGCTTCAGCCTTTCTGAGGAGAGGGAGAGAGAAAAACAGCAGAGAGAAGCTGGTAAGTGTTGTCTTTTGTCAAAGAAACACAGGCTTGGGAGATCCTTCTCCACTACTGAAAGGTCACCTGAGACACCGGGGACGTGGGTGGGCATTACTCGAGTCCTGGCGCAGGCAAGTGCAGCAATTATGGATAATTCTAGCCCCAATGTACACAGCCATGCGGTTTGCTAGCTCTAGGTTCCCTTTCTGCAGCTCAGACAGGAGCAGGAAAGCTGTCCGAGTCAGCCAAGGGGCAGAAAAACATCACTTCCAGCAACGCTGCGTGATCAAGGGGACCCTTGAGGAGAGGAAAAGGTCAAGAATTCCCCTATCCCTGTCCTGGCTCTCGCTGCAACTGCAGCAAATTAGCTCCTCTGTCCTCAGCTCGGAGGTGGAGATACTGCTCACCCACCACGTGGAACAGCAGAGGGACTAATTGCTGGGGACAATTAAAAGACTCAGAATTTATGACATCAAGAAATTAAGCAGGGAACGAAGCAAGGCTCCACAAGTGTCCCTGATCTTTGACATCTGGAGCCTCTGGCCCACCGAGATCTTAACAGCAGCAGTGTTTAGTCTGACGTCTAGACTTCCCCTATCGATATCCAACGTGGGCAGAAGCTGCAGCTCTGGAGACTGGGAGCCTTGTGGTTTTGTCTGTGTGAACAGCACCTACCAAGCTGACAGGGCCTGAAAAGTAAATAACTCGCCGCTATAAAGTACATTTGTATTCACACACGCCTCATTTTTCCAAGGAGTAATCAAGAGTATTATGCTACCTATGGTCAAAATGATTAGTCACGTTTCCAAAGATTAATTTACATGTTCTTTTGTTTAATGCGTATGAACTGATTTAATGGCTGCTTATGAACTGAGCTAACAGTCATTTTGAGAAACAGATGTCCAATGCAGTTTCAAGCATTAAGAGTGCTTTTATTCATATCCTTAGGAGAAAAAGGGCTACACAGTCTACAGTAATAACACTAATGAATCAAAGTGCTCAGCTGCCCAACAGGGTTTTGACAGAAACCAGCTTTTCCTCAAAGGAACTTTTTTTTTTAGGACTCTGGGACAGTGCACAACTGGTAATATGCATGCTTAACATGTAAGCATGTACTTTGCTGGAGCCAAAATACTGAATTAAGCCCTATCTGCAATGAGGCAAACAATGTGAGGCTTTTGTGCATGTGCTGAAACTAACTGCACAAAACCAGGAAAGTTGGTATGGATCCCCACAATTTTCTACAAATAAATTTTAGAAAGTTGGAGTGTTTCTGGCATTACTTTGTGCCACTGAAGGCAGAACAGGTTGTCTGCCCTAAACCTGATAGATTACTGTGGGTGGCTGGTGGGGCTAGGATAAAAGAGGAGAGCAAGCTACTAGGAAAGCAGCCAGTGGCTGCAAATCTATGGTAAATAAACAGCACATTCCTCTTCTGCATGAAGCCATTAGAGCCTGCATCAGGCTCGAACGTCCTAATGTCAGCTGGGTGCAAATCTGATGGCCTGGGGTTCTGCAGCGCTTCCCATGCAAAGCGGATTTGGAACAACTTGCCATGCCCTGACAGAGCACTTCTGTCAAGTTCCTGAGGAGCCCCTAATGCCCCAGTTATCCACAGGGCCCTTGCAACGTACCACGGGTTTACTATTTTACAGTCTGATGTGTACAGTGCAGGATATGATTACACACAAGCCTGGCTCCCATCAAGCAGCACCTCGTAATCGTTAACATATTTATCCTCGTGGGCCTCAAGAAGATGACATTGTTATTAGTCCCGTTTTATAGCTTCAGAGCTGAGGCTCAATAGCTAAATGACTTGCCTTAGATTGCACAAGATTTACACTGAAGGACAGAAGAGAGCTCCAACTTCACCAAGCCCAAGCAAGGATGGTACCCAAAGAGCAAGATCTACGTGCAGAGCTGTCCTCCATTTCAGGCACCCAACCACAAGCCCTACAAAATCACTCCATCCACACTAAGATTTGTGTCTTTCATGTCTTAGCCTTTGCCACTATGGGTATGTGTAAAGAATGTGGATATTCGCTGCATGTAAAGGCTGAACTTTTGTTATTTCCCTCGATAGCTGTGTCAGATGAGAGAACCAAGACTCTCATCAAGACTCTTGATCAAGATCCAAGAGGTCCACGTACTCATTAGCAGGTGTCCAATATTGCTCAAATGCAGAAGATGTGCAGAGACAGGGTGCTGAAGAAAGACCAAGACCTAGCACAGCTCTTTCGAGCCATGTTTATGTACCACACTGGGCTGGAAAAGCTGTGGACTGCTGTGAGCGACAGCAAGGGTAGCAAATCAGGCCTCATTTAACTACAAATTACTTAGAGGTTGCAGGTAAACATCTTCCCAGCACAGGCTGCTCCTCCCAGTAAGGCCACTCTACTGAACAAATTCCATTACATCTGCAGTGTGCATCGAGGGGGAAGAAAAAAGGAAACTACAAAGAGAGACAGACCCTCTCCAAACTCTGGCTAGTCAGTAAGGTGAGAGAAAAGTGGTGTCAGGAAACACTGCTGTTCAAGTTGAGACCTTTCCTATTGCTCACATGCTAACTAGCACCAGATTGACTGCAGGCAAGACACACAGTGGTCTGATAACTCCCTTTCCTTAATTGAATTGCTATTATGGAGAGACAGGCTATCAGTTACCACTGTGGTAACCATAGACCACAGAGCCAAGTATTTATCTTCGAGGAGCAAACACTGGGAACCTGCCCTCCCTCCCATTAAAGCTTCAGGGCAGGTGGGTTCACAGCTGTGACAGGTAGGAGAGATTTGCTGCAAAAGTCACTATGCAAACACAAAGCTTCAATTTTGACCTACCTTCTTCTGTCTCAGAACCAAAAAACCCAGGTAAATATTTGTGCATCTGCCATCTCCTGACCTCTGCTAACATTTCAGCACTCTGTCTTGGGCCTATCTCTGTTACCTTCCCCTGGATAATGCAGAGCTCTTATCTGAGCAGAGACTGCCTCCCAGCCATAGGGCTTGCCCAGAAGCCACCTCCCTGCCCTGAGGAGCACCCCAAATATCTCTGGTTGCCTCAAACAACTGGGAACACAGGGCCTTTTACCAGGCATGCAGATCCATGCAGGGGCCCTGTAACCCTGAGGAACCCCGTTCAATACTTCTCAGCCTCCTAAGGCTGGGTGTGATTTTTGCATATCACACAGTATCATTTTAAATTTTCCAGTGGGACTAACCTTTAGGCAGAAAAGTACTACTCAGAATCCGAGTTCGGTCAGAATCTGGCTCCATATGATTATTACGTGGCAAAAATAAAATTATTCTTAAAGCAGTAATAAAGCCATTTGAGATGTTGTTGAAAAATACCACTACCTCATATTATTTACTAGGACATTGCATCAGCAATTACATTATACTTCCCCCCAAAGGACCTGGTAACTCAAAAACATTCCCAAGTCAGCCAAACCAGAAGTTACACACACAAAAAAAGGAACAGGAACGATCATCAAGGTCCTGACCATGTACCTGGAATGTTTTTTTCTCACAGAATGTTTAAAGGAAGAATGAAACAGAGGAACTGAAGCAGAGCAGGATGCTGGGCCTGCTTAGCACTCCAGGAAAGAGCCTGACGATCTTTGTTCTTTGAACAAGAAAGCACAAGTGCTCACAGGAGACTAGGTAACCAAAAGAAAACCAACATAAAAGATTGCTGCAAAGACACGTGCATCTTTTTTAGATTTCTTCAGATTTAGGTGGAAACATTATAATTGATGGGAATAGGTTTCACTAGTAGCTGAAAAATAGCTTAATATAGGAAGGGAGAAAAATCCACAAAACTAAAATGCAGACACAACAAATGACTGAGATCAGAAGTGATTGTCTATAGATTCAAAGTTAAAAATTACAAATGAAGAAATATCTACAGGGACACCTAGTCCCACTTTACTCCACTTACAGTCTGTAGACAAAAAGATCCCAGGGTGGTATCGGCATATTATTAGTGCCAGTACTTGCCAGCTTGATCTAGACAAGATCAAAGTCACCTTTTCTAAAAGCAAAACAAAACAAAAAAACCACTCTACAATATTTTAACCTAAATGTTTGCAATTATGAGTTTGAAAGCAAAATGCTTAGGCAAAAACATCAAACAGCGCTCTCTTCCACTTAGTTCTCCGAACAGCACAGTGCTGTTTGACCCAGTACATTTTACAGGGCTCAGTCCAGTCTGACCTCAAACACTGCGAGCAGCAAGTCCTCTAGGACACAGTCAGAGCCACTCTGTGTCAGCAAGGTTTGCCCAACATCCACCTCAAAATATGCCCTCCTAAGTATTAGCCTATTAACCCAGCTTGAGCAACTCTTTTCCCTCTGTTCTGATACTTTGCAAGTATTCACTGTTATCTTTCCTCTTCCCCGCCAAGTCTTTTTGCCACCCAGCTTTGTTCTTCACTCTGAGCTCTTTATAGTCTTCCTTCTACTGTCATCTGAGAGTGCAGAATTAAACTTACGGTGCTCGGTCATGGTTCAACCCATTCTGTCTTTGTGCATTTATTGGAGGTAGAACAGGCTTGCTGTTAATCTCAAGCCCTCTCCGCAAAGTCTCCCTGATTTGCTCCGTATCTGCAAAGAGAATTTAACACCATTTATTGTACCCCAAAACATCACACAAAAAGGTCCTAATAAAAGGTTTGCTCCTATGGTGTGCTTCATCCAACAATTCCCCTTCAAAAAGAAATCAAGGGATAAAATAAGGCTGAATTCCTAATGGCTCTTCTTGGAGCTTGGAAGTTATTTCACTGCTCTCTCGGGCTGCCATTATGTCAGGCAAAAAGAGCTGGAATTTTTGCACTCCTGATGAGGAGATTCTGAGTAGTTCTGTACTCGTTTCATAAATGAGGTGCTTGCTGCTTCTGCAGCTCTTGCAGAACCCCATGACACTTGCAGTGTTCGTGATGGGAGTAGGCATAACGGGAATCTGCTCCTTTACCAAATTAGTGCATGAGGGTCCCTGAGTTCCTGCACTTGGCTTTGCAAATCTGTCAATTAATTTATAAAAATATCCACCAGAGAAAGGAATTTTATGCAGGGTAAGCTTCATCCACAAGCTGACATTTGAAAATAAACTGCAAATTATGCAGTTCAAATACAGTCCATTCGCTATTTTTTCCACTTTCCTGTAATGCTTTATGGCCAGCTACTTTAAAGCATACTTGTGTCCCAACTTTTTTAGAGTTTTCTTTTGAGAAATGTGAAAATCAGGTGCAGAACAAAATATCCAAGCTGTTTCAGAATCATCTGAAGGAAAGGCAAATATGACTATGTAGACCTCTCAGGTTTTTCGTTTGTGGGTTTTGGGCAGAACAATGTTCTAGTCTTTTTAGATCCACTGCAGTTCAAAATATTTGTGTAGAAACCAGATGGAATGCTAGATTTTTTTTAAATTATTTTTTTCCTATAGAATAATTTAAAAAGTTATTATTCCTATGGAAACCATCACTAATTTCTCACTAATTTTGAAAACCTCAAACATTTAAATTTTACATTACTTGACTAGTTTGAAATCTAACATGGCTAATTTCAAGTGTGCGTAATGGTTGTGACATCTGCAGCCCAAGATGACATCTCGCTGCAAGGGGATCTCCGCTGCACTCAGTTTCTTCTTTCCGGAGTTTTATATTTGCAAAGTACCACTTGGGTTTAGTGCAGTAACATGCAGTATCAGTCTGACCTAACACCCAGGAAGTGAGAATGTTAAGAAAGAAGCATGGCCCATGAAAATGCAGCAGCTCCACCTTGCAGGCATTTAAGGTCCTGGTTTTGCCTGGAGCTTGGTTTAATTTGGGAGATTTAGATTAGGAATAGATGAAAAACTGCACGGTAAGTTCAGACAAAACAATGCAAAGATCTCTCTCACTCTCATCCCGCCTTCCTGAAGAAGCCACAGCAGCCTCCTCCTCACCTTTCCCGGAGAGCCGCCGCGGCTGGCTTCCAATGCAGATGCTTCTGCTGTCCTCGTCGTCCTCCGGGGGCCGGCTCAGATCGTCCCAGGCACACTTGGCACTCACGCCGCTCAGGTTGGAGCCATCTGTCTCGATTCCTTTGTCGACTCGCTCCTGCTTGAAAAGATCCCAAACCCCGAGACCTTTTTGCGTGCGGCTTAGACACGAGCTGGAAGCCCTCTGCCTTCTGCAGCCCTTCCACATCCCTGCTCTGCCACCCAATCCCACTCCCAACATGGGCACCCGCTATGAGCGGTTGTGGCACAAAGCTGAATTAGGCTGCTGAGCTGGAACAAACCTTTCTTTTGGGTAGCACATTGATTTGAGTCCCTATCCCATTCCCACTGTTCCACTGCACGGTCACTGCTGGCACCGAGCAGGGAATGCCAGAGCTGGAAGTGATCGACCTGGGACTTTTCTCAGCATCTTGTACCAGCTTGAAGCATTTATGGCACTGCAGTGTATGGCTCCTCTATGAGCCCAGCTTGGCAACTTACCTGTTTTGTGGCAGTGATAAACTCTCAAATAACTAAACTTAAGATCCCTTTCCAAACTTACTGAGAGTCCTAGAATAAAAATAATTTACTGAGTAGCTCACTGCTCACAACACTTCATTATTAGCCAACAGACTGGACAATCTCCTGCTTTGCAGTGCGCTGCTACGTTGAGTACAAGTGTGCAAGGGAGACAAGATCCACGTGCAGATGTCAAAGCCTTTGCACAGCTTTCTCTATTGGCCAAATATACAAACTCCCTCCCTGGAGGGTTGGGATTTCCAAGCACATAACCACCGTTTGGGGCTAGGAACGTGTTTGCACACAAGCAGCTGGATATTCTTAGACACCGGGTGTTTTTTCAAGGGCACAAGCATCTGCTGCCAGCGAGTCTCTGCCTTAAGCAATGGCCAAAGCTTCCCCTGAACTCCTACCTGCTAACAGGAACAGGCGTTAATCTGAATTTCCACCTATTTCCCACAAGAGGGTAATGTTGAGCTGGACAAACCTAGAGCTGAGCTGCGCAGGGGAAGGGCTGCTTTAACACTGTTACCTCTCGGCTGGCACTGAATAAATCAGGCTCATTTTGCCCTCTGCAGAAGGGGTGTCTGTCACTTCTAGCACCCATCAGTGACACTAGCAAGGTCTCCAGCTCTCTGTAGACATTGGGGCCACCTCAAGATAAGTGATACCTTCGGCAAGGCAGACTTGGAAGATCTGAAGGAAGAGCAGAGCAGTTCTCTGCATGCTGCATGTGGCAGGAGAGGCTCTCGCTCATTATTCCCGCTCTCCAGTTTGGCCTTGCCACCGAAGTCAAGAGACTGTGGGAGCCTTCAGTGCTCTGCATCCTAAGGAGCAATCTCCATACTAATCTCCACACATGCTCCTTCCCAGCCTGGCTGTACCTTGCACAGAGCTTTGCCTCTTCCTGTGACAAGTCAAGAGAGACTCTGAGCAGCTAAAGATAAGCACAGGGACCCGGGGTGTGGTTGCAGAGCACTCCATGCTGATCTAATTCACAGTGGCTGCAGTCCCACCCTCCCCCATGTGCTCCTACACTGTCCCCTGCGCCAAATTCATCCTTTTTTTTTTTTTTTTTTTTTTTTTTTTTTTTTTTTTTTTTTTTTCAGCTGGATCACCTCCCTGAACTGCCTCCCTGGCCCAAGGCACCGTGCTGAAGCCTGCAGCTAAGGGCAGGGCCAGAACAATCCTGGCTTAGACAGACCTAAGCAGTCAAGAAACTGCCTTCCCTTCTGATTCTCTTCCTGGAGGAGGGCTACCACTTACTGGCATCTTCCTCCAGTGTCATGGAAAAACTGGCTTCTGGGAAAAAGCAATGGGAGAAGCTGAGAAACAGCAAATCTGCAGTAATTTTTCTTTTGTTATGTCCTAAATATAAAACGAGCTGTTCCACCCAGAAATAGAAGTTGTGAAAAAAAGAAAAAAATACATCCGACCCTACATACGCAAATGATGCTCCACCACGTGGCCCTTAGGGAGCCCCCACAGCGCTCCGCGAGGGCCGAAATCAGCTGGTGTGAGGACAGGGAGCCTGGGCTTGTCAGCACGCCTGTTTTTCATTCCAGCAGCCAGGGACACACGGGAGGGCCAAACTCACCCTGCAGGAGGTAGAGGAAGAGGCCAGAGGGCCCTGAGGGCTCCAGCTGGACAAGGAGCCTTTTGGGAAGCGCTTTTCCAGGAGCGTAGCCAGGGGCGCTGCTCGCAGACACGGCTAGCGCCTCCGGACGGGAGGAGGGAAGGGGCTCTGCAGCTCATCTGCAGCTCAGCTGGTCTGCAGAGCACTTCCTTAGGGGGAAAAGTGCTGCTCTGGTGGCATCTCTTGGAGATCAAGAGGGAGCGATGGAAATGAGCTGGCCTAAGGCGGCCTAATTTGCATGCCTGTTTTGTAACGTTGGCAAAGTGTTGATGCAAAAGGAGGAAAAACAACAACTCCCCAAAACAGGCTCTCAATTGGGGTGATGCACAGCGTTACCCATCCCTGGCCAGTGAAGATGTGCCTGGGCCAAGGGGCTGTTCTTCCTCTCTGAAAGGGCAGCCTGAGCTGGAGGTTGGGGGAGCCCTGGGCAAAGGAGGCTCAGCTTTTTCCTTCCTCAAAGAAAGGATGTTTCTGTCCCATTTTCCTCTCAGCGTGTGGGAGGGATGCTCTGAGGCTCTTCTAAGTCATTGATCCCTTTCTAACCGAGCCAGAGCACTGCAGCGTGACCCGCAGAGCAGCAACCACAACTCAGGAAATTCAAATCAGCTTTCTTCTCTTCTGAGCTATCTGCTACGACCCAAGCAGAGCACTGAGAACCGGCGCAGAGCTCGGGCCCAACAGGGACTGCCTGACAGCGCTGCCAGGGAAATGTGAACAGGCTGCAGGGAAGCCTGGCTGCACGGCGAGCAGCCAGCGCCGCCGCACTGTTAATTGCCGACATCCTGGGATGACATCTTAGTTGGGAGCCATTCTGAGCGCCCGCGAACAGAAAGTACCGCCGCCGCTGCCAGCGCTGGGTTTAGGCCTCAACCAATTCCCACAAGAAACAATGCAGTCTCCAAACTCGCTCCGCCCGCTTCCCGGGCGGGCGGCGTGTGCCGGCTCCCTGGAAAGTTGTCCATTTTTCCTCCCTTCTCCCTCCCTCGCTGTCACCTATCCTCTAGCAGCGCCTTTCAGCTCTCAAACACCAGGTGACACCACTAAGCAAACGCCACCAAAAGCTGCTTCATCCTTTCCCTGTTTCCAAGCAGGAGGCCCGTGATGAGGGTGGGACAGGCGCTGGCACAGCCCTGATCCCGGCGCTTTGCAGAGCCGCTTCCCAGGACTCTCCATCGAGGCAGTCTCTGCCCTGGGGCTCCCTCGCAGGCTGCCTTCAGGGGAGCCTGGGAGGCAAGGAGGGACACATACCTGCACATACTCACTGCGAGGTGGGCAAGAGAGAACAGAACCAGGAATGTTCCCAGCGTGAGGAAGCCCGGAAAGACCATAAACATCAGAGCCTTCGGTGGCAGGACACGCTAGCGAGGGAGAAGCACTTTTCTATTTGCCTTAACTTGCCTTGGCTGACTCAGATGCCAGGAAGCTGAGCTCCTTTTCATTTACAGTAAATTGAAGAAAACGCTGTTATCGTTCGGAATCGCCAGCGTGGAGAGAACAGACAAACACCCTCCAGGAGGGGAGAGGGCACACGGGCAAAGTTTCCAAGAGCCTGAGAAGTTTTAAAACTTGACAGCTGTATTAGCACCCACACTGTGGGACATTTGTGGAGTATTTTTTCCCTCTCTCAAATTGGGGGAGTTATTTTAAATGAATGAATCCCTAAAGACAGTAAAAGTAGAATTTGGTTTTATTCTTAAGCTCTCAAAACAACAAATGTTGTGAGGCAACTCAGGCTAATCAGATACAGGCACGCAAGCCGTAGGAAAACGCAGCAGCCCGTACAAAACGTGCACATATGCACATGCCCTACCCGGCTCAGCCATAAGTTCTCTGTTAAAGGAAAATTCTCACCAGTTCCCTGAAACAAGGTCATGGGATTTGCTTGGGATCCATCTACTTCAGTATCATTTCTCTGCTGAAGGGATAGAGAACTGTGAAATACGTAATTCAACCATGGGACAGCAACCTTCCTCTGCCCCCATAGAAGTCCTTTTCTTATCTTTTAACTTCAGAAATTAATTTGAACTCTGAAGCAGAAGGTTTAATATATCTCCTTGAATGTATTAATAAAGATAACTGTATGAGATACTCTTGGCTTCCCACTCTTTTTTTCAGATTAAACTACTTGGCCTGAAGCGACTTCTTGGAGGAATAAGTCACACTGTCATATCTGTGAAAAAATATTACTTCAGTAGGTTCTGAATTTTCTGCATGTCATATCTCCTTATAGTTGCATATAAAATGATGAGCGAAGTTTCTGATCCATCTTCATTAAGCCATGTATGCTTATATCTTCTCCCCTCACTTTCCAAAACAAGCAACCCAAATCTTACTAGTCTCATACACGAGACTGCTCTCCTGCTCCCCCTTCTCTCATTTTTTTTCCTAGAGTTGCTATGAACCTGGGCCTGGATATGTGGAAGCCCAAACATTAGAACCACCCAGAGGGCACAAGACGAGTCTTAAGACAGCTCTGAGAACTGCAAACACTGGGAAGATCACAATATGTTTACAAACGACCAACAGAACCGTGTTAATGCCATTAAATCAGTTTCTCCTGGCTTCTACAGAAGACATGGTATTTTATTAACTAAAGACATACTTGCAGATGTGGGTCGATCTCAAATATCGTCTCTCCTCTTCGCATATCTGTTATCAACCAGGGGCCGCCAGCTCTACAAAGGAAGGAAGGTAATGAACCAAACAGGGACTTGAGTGAGTTACTCCCCATGCTGAGGCCTCAGGGTGGACCTGCACTTGGAGAAGGTATAAGTCAGCTTTAAATGAAAAAATAAATGCCTAGCACCTCCCCATGCTGCATGTATATCCCCTAGCACCCATCTACCCTTTGACATCTGCCTAGTGTTTGGCACCACAAAGTCTTGCAGCACAGTGGAGATGGACTCAGGGTATCCCCTCTGTGGACCCCTCTTACTCATACAAGACTGAGCTGCATTTTAGTCTTAGCAGGTAGCTCTGAACTGGGACAGAGCAGCCCAGCACAAACTGGGCCTAGGAAAGGCAAGCAAGGTCTGGGGCTGAGATTTACCACCTCCGTTACACATCGAAAGATGCAGCAGAGTCCCAGGGGAGCTTTGTTTTTTGCTGAGATCAGCAGTCATGTTCAGTACCATGAAAAGCTTATTGCTTTGATTAATATCCTCACAGCAGACGATTTGCCTGGTTGGTGCTTAACGCCTGCGTACTCAGATGGTTCAGGAAAATCTGTTTTCATTAGCAATAAAAGTTGGAAGGGTCAAGATGTTTCCTAACAAAAGGTGACAGAAAACATTACTAAGAACATCAACTGAGGACTTTAGGTTACAATGCAGGCAGAAGCAGAAATCAGTTTTAGAGGGAAGTTTTCATTTGAAATAAAAACTGATTGAAGGCTCCTGGAATTGCCAGTGAAATAAAAAATGAAATAAAAATTTCACTTTTTCAATAGATACTTGGTTATTGCAGTCCTGGGTCCCCCGTAGCCTTGTCTGCATTACTGCCTCTTAAAGCACTTGCAGTCAAAGCAAAGTAAGTTAATATTTGATAGCTCCTCAGATGCATTGACAGCTATTTTTGTTCCCACATCACTTTGGAAGCTGTTAATTGTTAACTGCAAAGGTGCCACCTACTTCACCTCCTCACCTGAGATGCAAGAGACTTTCACCCTGACACCACATCAGCAGCTCAGTAGTTCACAGCTTATTTGGGTTTCATTTTGCCCTTGGAAAGGTGCTTGTCCCACAGCACAAGAGCAGCACTTTCCCCAAAGCAGAACAGCGTGAGGAGGGTAACTTATCTGCATAAGCTCAAGGGGAACCAGGGAGGCTGCAGGCAGTGTTTATTGCCTTGAAGTCTCAGAAAAGGTTTGCAGCAGGACAGATTCTCTTTTAAGACAACCTCAGGAGTTATCTGCACTTGTGCCTTAGAGGGGAAATTCAGAAGAAATTTGAGAAGTACAAGAAAGCTGTAAGCAACATCCACTGTGTGACTAGACAGCAGGCTATGGTGCCCAGAAGCACATAATCAAAACTATTTTATGTAAAATCTTTTGGGCTGCTATCATACTGCAATAGCCTCCTCTAAACAGGAGGGGAAAACATTTAAAGAATACACCTGCAAGTAAAAATAAAATAAAAAAAAATTTTTTTAAATGCTGCAACCTGGCAGGAAAATAAGGCACCACCATATCATGTAACTTCTAAAACCTATTTCCTCCTTCATGCAGCATTACAACAGAAATAACAGAATGGACTTCACAGGTATGAACATTCCTCTCCAAATTTGCCCTTATTTTCTCACTTTCAGAGGATATCTAAGTTCTACTAGGCTTTGTAAGCCAGACCTTCTACCTTCTTTATTATGAACTACACGGAGAGGACAATCACTAAGAGTTATCCTGGTTCTTCCAGGAAGAACCAATGAAAAAGTGCTGCATGTACAAGAGGAAGGAAATTAAGCTTTCAAGAGGTCGTTCTGTTTCACCTAGAACGTGGTGACTTCCACATGCATTAATTTGCCATCTAAGTGTCCGCATGTGAGAAAGAGACTTGCAATGAATTCCCATATCCTGCTACCGCACAAGATTAAATAAGTTTCATCAGCAAGTTACACGTTGTTAATAACAATTTAATCGTTCTCTTTCAGAAGGCACTTCTATACAGGGCTTTAAAAGCTTTCAGAAAAAAAAGCAAACAAAAGAACACTTCTATATGGGGCTGTAGGAACTAATGGACACTTACACGGGCACAGTCCGAAGCAGTTCCAAGATCCCTTGGCCGTTCCATTGCTGAGCAGCATGCAGCTCCTCAGTGCAAACCCCAACAATCTGGAACAAATTAAAATAAAGATACTAAATAGTATTTAAGTACTAAAAGTACTAAATAGTATGGGAACAGTGCAAGAAACTGAAAGAAAAAGTTCCATGTGTGTCTAGCTCAAAGTGCAGATGCAGGGAAGCATCGTTGTTTTTAATTAACTATATCAGAATGCATCTGGAGACAACGGAGATTCTGCAGCTCCTTGTGCCCTCTGCCCCCATCATGTAAGGCACCTTAGCCACGTGGCATTTGGATTTTGCATGCAACGTGTGAATTTAGCAGTGGGAGACGGGTGTTGAAAAAAATCCAAGTTCACTGAAAACCCACTAGCCTGTTCAGGTTGGTGAACACAAGGGAGACTGCAGCAGAGCATGTCAGGGGCTGAGCCCACGCTCTGGCAGCCGACTGCTAGGAGCAAGAGCACCACTACATCAGCGGTTGCAACCAGGTGAAGGACCTGCTGCCACAAAGGAATGCTCTGGTGCTCATAAATCCTCGACCAACTCGGTTTGCTGACTGGTTGAACCTTACCTGGCACCACAGAGCTGCTTAGGTGCCACATAACCTGCTCTTCACTGCGGGCAGTCGCAGGTCTCTACCTCCCTGCACGAGGCAGGACGTGTTTGCCTCTCAGGGTGGGAACTGCCACGCTGAGCACTGCCACATGTCCCTCTCAACAGCTGAGAGCAGCCACCTCCGATGAGGGAGTGGAAAAGCTCTTTGGCAGACAGGGAAAGGCAGTTTCTTCCTGATCCACCAACTGCTGGCTTGGGCCAAGCCCTTGGGAGGAGAAATGAGGCCTCAAAGGCCTAAGCCTTTTGCAGCAACGCTGCAGAGCATCTTCCCTCATGAGGCAGCCCTCGGAACAGCTCTTCATTCCCCCCCATCTGCCAGGCTGCCTTGGCGAGGGGCCCCCTCACACCCTCCCTGCGCCCTTCCCCACTAACCACATACAAGCTGCAAGACTCTAAACAGGAAGCTATTTTGTGTCTGTCCCTTCCTTTCTGCAATCCTCATGGGCCAAAATAAATCCGTAACAACAAGCATCAAACAAAGGGGAAAAAATAAGTCAACTGTATGTGAAGATGATGAGAGGCCAAGAGCCAAAGGGTGCAACCAGTTGACTGTCCTTCAATTGGGAACAGCTGGGCACTAAAGAAGGGATGGAGACTGCAGCAGCACCCACTGGGAGCCAGCCAGGAATTGCTCTGCTTAGATTTGCTTTCTGTTTCCAGATCCCACAGTCACCTTTTACTGATTAACCCACATCTCTCTTTTCTGCTGATAAAACATAGTTTTGGGCACACCAGAAGATTGAGGAAACCCTTCGCCCCTGCTCGGCTGTTGCCCCGTGCAGGTCTGGGGTAACAGAGCTCCCCCTCGCTCCGGCTCATGACCGTTGGGTTCGACCCGAGCCAGGGACAAATGGGAGCAACCTGAAGCTTAAATGGTAAAATACAGATACTTGCATCTTCCCACATCAAAGAAGCTTTTTCATGGGGCAGGGAGAAATCAACAGCTAGCCTAAACAGCTCCAGATGTAATGTGGAGTCATTAGGAAAGGGATTTTTTTTTTTAATATTTCTTTTGCAAAGCAAACCTGAATTTTTCTTAAAAAGAAGATCAATACAGGCATATTCACTTAGCCTCCAAAGAACCCTTTTGTCAATGCTGCAGGCTGTAGTTCAGGCAGAATACAATGTGAAAGCAAGCCTGAGTCCTACTTCAAGGATCTCAAACCAGAGGATCATTATTAATGCTGCCATAGCACTACTTTGAATTTAGCTCCAAATAATGTTTTAAAAAGCATTTTTTTCTGAGTCTTTCACAATGTTGGTCTTTGAAATCGCACAGCAGTAACATGCAACATTCAACTCTGGTCTGTCTCAGGGTGTCAAGCTTCTCTGCAGCAGATAGGCCTGTACCGTGAGCGCTGTATGAGCCACAGCTCGTTAAAATCCATTAAATCCATTCTGAACACCAAAGGAATGACTCAAGGATGAGATGCACTGCAGGCAAAGCAGGAAGAAAAGTGGAAAACAGCGGAATAAGTGTTTGACAGCAAATCCTGGAAGACTATGTTATACTAAATAAACTAAAAGGACTAAATACTATGTAACGTCAGCCCAATTCCCCAACCAAGAGGTGTCCAGTCATACCTGTAGGAAAGTAACAACTCCAAAAGGAGTCTGCACTGGCTGCATCTGCGGGTCTTCTGTCAGCAGCATGTGCTGGATTCTAGACTCACTGTTGTCCAAGGGGTTGTGCCACGATACATGGTCACCGCTACAGAAGGTGTTTTCTGCAAGGAGCAAAATAAGAAGTATTTAGTGATTAAAATCTGTCAGAAGCTGGCAGAATAAATCAGAGACTTGCTTGGAGAGGACCGAGTCCTGAGCATCTGCTCTTGGCCACTGTCACACAGGGGCCTCTGGTCAGGCCCCAGACAGTCACCTATAGCTATTAAAAGCACCTGCCTCCAGTCAGCAGCAGGAAAGGTTCCTTCTTGAGGCATCCGAATTCAAGCACCAAATTTAAAATTGCCTGATCTCAAGTCACAGGCCTGTAATAAAAAGTCGCAACCTGCTGTAATATTAATTCCAGCATAGGAAAACAAAGTTAGTCTCATTTATTATTTTTCTTATTTTGTGTGAGGGCAGAGACATTAGCTGGCCATCCTGAACGCTGATGGAACAGTGGTTCATGTTTCATTCGCAAGTCTGGTTTGCCACAGAGAAAAGACTCTGAAATGTAAATTAAATACGTAATATTCTGTTAGATCTAATGAAAACACTCAGTTTGCCACCCAACTTGTGACCAAGCCACTTTCTCTTCTAAATGTCTGGCAGCTCTGCTGCAGAACTCTAATATATTCCTTCTTCCCAAACAATGAGAAAACCAGTAGGCCATCTAAATCCCACTACATCAGAACAGACTGCATCAAAACAAAGGGCCCAAAACTGGTCTTCCTTCTTCATGATTGTAAGAATTTTTCTTCTTCTCCTCTGCTGATTAGAAAGAAAACAAAGTCCCCCGCGCTGCAGCTGGTGCCTGCCAGCAGGCCCATCAGAACCATTTACACACCACTGCCTTGGTGCAAGGAAGGGTGACACTTGTTTTCTGATCAAACCCAAAGGGAAACAATCAACCATGGACATTTATTTCTCCAGTTAAAGCAGGGTCCACTTGCACACAGTTCCAAGAGCCCATGGACAAACATGCTGCCCATTCAGTTGCCTCATACTTGGTCTCGTGCTTGTCCCAGTCCGAACAGAGGCTTTTGCAGTGCACACAAATGGCCTAGAAACCAAATTCTGCCCCAGGGATGAGCTGGGCACACGGGACTAGGGAGACTGGTGAGACTAGGACCAGCACCATGACCACAAGCTCTTGGTCAGCAGCACGTGCAGGATGCTTCAAACGAGCCATCGGTGTCAGGCAGCTCCTGCATTGCTGTGGTTAAAAGCACCCAAAGACCATCACAGCAATAGCTAATTCTGGGTTACGTGTTCATTAGCTTCATCAGGGTATCATGGGCAACTCAGAGTTTCTCCACCAGGTGTCCCCATTGGTGTTTATATGAACATTTGTGCATATTTTTGCAGATGTATTTCTTGGAGAGCTCGTCTGATTAAGTAAGAATTAAAATAAACACTGAGCAACTCGGCCTGAGGAAGGCGGTGTGGAGTAGAAGTGTTGTGATAAGGAAGGGAATGTTTTCCTTAGCTAGGACTAGGGAAGAGAGAAGCTGGCAAACACAAGCTGCTTAGATCAAGAGTTTAGCTTTACGTACAATAAATTACACGCTTTCGGCTCTGGGATTGAAAGGGCTGGTTCAGCACATGGTTCCTGCACGCTCTGCTTTTAAATTTGGACATATAGCCAGGGATAAATGAAAAACTCAATTTAAAAGTTTTCTTACAACAAAAATAACTAAAACCCACCGTTTTTAACACAGTTTTGCAAGAGATCTCGCTGGTATTTTCCAGGTTAACCAAAATGTGGCTTTTTTTTTTTTTGAAGTGATAAAAGCTTCTCAGTCACAGTTTTCAAGAATGAAACAAAGCCACAAAGAGCTTATTCTTGAGCCCTGTCTTTATACCACAACATTTTGCCCATCAAATGCTCACACAATTCTATGCTGATCGATCGCTACATTTCACTGCTGGTGCTGCTTCTCCTGGGAAATCCCAGCCCGTTTAGAGCAGGTTTTCAAATGCAAATCTCTCTGCTGGAAACCCACCTGTTTATGTCTCTGTGAACACTGAATACTTAGAAAATCTCCCTCTCTCTCACATGCACACGGGCACCACAAAATTCACACTGACTGCTCAATTAAATCACAAAAAAACATTGTGCAAGTAACACGAAGCCCAATTAAAACCCATAAGAGTGCAGGAAATTCAGGAGGTCTAAAACTCAGCTTGCTGCATTGTAACCCATATAGAATATAAGATCAGCTCTTGTATAGAGATGCAGTATTGAGGACAGCTTGGATTGCAGGAGTTGCACTAGTCACAGAAATTACAAAATTACAGGAACAAAGGAAGACTAGATAACGACTTAGAGCAGCCTCACACAGCAAACTGTGGTGAGCACCGTCCTTTCCCACCTTTTACATTCATATTTTCAAATAAAGACAAACAAAATCTAAGTTTTTAAGCCTAAAACAGTATTTTTAACCTAAGAATACCACGGTCTTCAGTCATTTCCACAAAGAAAAATAATAACTGAAATTGGGGCTTTCATAAATGTTCAACATGGAACATCCAGATAAATCCTCGAAGTCATCACTATTCCCATAGATGGGAAAAGTCTCTTGAGGTTTTTGCCTCTTCTCTATGATTTGCAATATTCTCAAAAACATTTGGTAAACCTTCCTTTCACCCACATTTACCATACACTAGTGTTTTCATACACATTCCCATAAAAACAAGTGATAAAGTGCATAACAGGACTCACCCTACAAGGTCACCTGCATCCCAAGGTAATTCCTAGTTTTAGGTCAAAACACCTCTCTTCCAGATAAGCACATTCTTTGGCAAGTTATCTTGGTTAGGAAACCTGGAATTTCACGCTTTTGGCAATAAAGCTGTTTCTGTAGGGATCCATCTCAGTGTTGATCCTGTTTCATGTCCTTGTAGAGCTGGGGACAGCCCCTTTACAGCAACCACTGACCAAATACCTTCCACTTACAAGCTCTGCCAAAACAACCTGTTTAACCTGTTGAGATGCTGTGGGGTTTAGAACTATGTGGAAAAATCTTCTTTCCTAGTTTAGGGGAGCCATTTAAGCCCCTACATGCCAAGCTGAAGCACAACAGTGCGTCACTTTTGCATCTTACCTCCTAATGAGGCAAAATATATTTGGGTCCAGGATCTACTCAAAGGTGAGGGCGGCTCTTAGTGATTACTGTGAAAAATCATAAGCTGTTAATGAACACCATGGCTATCAGTACAAGGGGACAAGTATTATGAATGAGCACAAATAACAGGACTAAAGTGAATCTAGTCTTGCCTCTTTGAACTTTGGTAGTAACTACGACTGCACAGCAAAGCCAACAAGAGCTGTGACACGTCCAAGGAAGTCGTGTTATATGGGATCAGTCTGATATATTCTTGCAGTAACAGCAAGTCTCACAACTGCTGGCCGGTTTGTGTGTTCCCACTCTCAGGGGTAATCTTGGAGAGATGCCTGCACTACAGGATGGAGAGGCACGTGGAAGGGGAGACACTCTTATGGAAGGGGAGAGAACAAGAGACCTCAGACTTCTTGAAGCCTCTCAAATCAGAGAAGAGTTGCTTGATCAGCTTTAGGGGAATAGGAATCTTGAAGCCTGTTCTGCTTTGAGAGATCTCTTTTACTCAGAAAATACATGAAATTGTCAAATCGTCAGGAAGAAACTAGGATTCCTATTTCCAGCACACAACTGGAGCCACAGTTGTACTTTGGCCCCTTCCAGGGCAGGTCCATTAGCAGGACTTGAGCCCAGCACGACACGGAGTTCCAGAAACCCAAAACTGGTTCTTTTTCCTCAAGTTTGTGCTTTAACAAAAGCTATATATTTTTTTTTAATCTCCAGTTCATAAGGAAACATTTAATCTCAAACTTACCATTTGCTTCCATAATTTACAATGGCAATCCTGAAGCTTCTCTGCAGCTCTACAGCAGTCTCTAAATTTCCCATGCACCAGCTCTGGCACCATCCTATTATGCAAAAGCAGCATCTAAGACAGCTATAGCAGGCTACTCTGTTAAGCTTCCCATCTTCTGCGATCTTTAAAGTGTCATTATCCATTTTCTTTTACAGCCCCCATAAAGCAGGTGAGGGGCCTTCCCGCAGCAATGGCCATAATTCAGCTGCGCAGTCTGCCCTAACTTTACTATCCAATTGCTCTGTAATGAAAGCTGAGGAAATAACTCAGAGAGAATCACTGCACTGTGGGCCAGTAAATTTGTGCAGCGCCGTTCATGTATTTTCTTCAGCGTGCATTCCTCCCAGCTTCACTGGACTAAATATAGTTAATGCTTCCAGACACAAACCCAAGCTATATTCTTGGCCTCAAGATGTTTTATAAACAATTTAATGCATGCAACCCATGCTCTAAGGGGGTTGGCAAGCCAGGCCATCATCACACGGTTACTTTATTCCTGGACATGAGCAAGATGCAAGACAGTCCTGCTGGATCCCTGTGATAAGAGCCCCGGGCTGGATCACAGCCTCGCCACCAGTCGAGCTGCACTAGTGCCACGCTTGGTGCCTTCCTCCTGACCCGCTCCGAGAGTATTTATTTCTAATATCTATTTGTAATAATATTTCTAATAAGTACTTCTAAAATTTCTAATTATTTCCGCAAGAACACGTGGCCCTGGGGATGCTGGCAGGCAAGCCTAAACCACAGCACCTAAACCACAGGCAGAAAGTCACCAGCTTCAGCCAATGCAGCTCAGAAACTCAGCATTTAAGGGCAAAGCAATGACATATTCTGGCACCAAGAGGTGCAGAAGTGTTAAGAAGGTCCCCAATGAGCCCCACGGTGAGGCAGACAGGCATTTAAACTGAATGCAGCATATCAGACGCTTGCAGAAATAATGCAGTTGACTGCACTGCTATTACTCACGCTCAGGGGGTATGATTTATTATATAAATGCATCTGCTCCAATGTAGTTTTAACATTCTGTCTGCCTTTGATTAAAAAAAGGTAAGCTGGCAGTCTGTCACAAGTTAGATTTATTGCTATGTTTCAGGAGCATTTTGCAGTCAAAACAGCTAAAATTAATTGATACACACACTAAGGGCAGATGCAGAGCCCAACATTGAAATGTATTAGCTTCATTTTTCATCAGAACTGCTTAACATATTTCTAGCTAACTTAATAATAGCTATAATAGTGCTTGCAACGATGGAGCTTTAAAAAATTGATAGAGAAACTAAACATGAAAATTGTGTCCAAATATCTGTAATACCATCACTGCAGGCCATTACACAGGTGCAAATTTTAAAAAATATGGTATAAAGAATAAGATCTCATTCAGACTCTTTGACCAGTCATATTAAATTAAGATAATCTAGCAATAATCAAATTAACACTAAAATCAGCGCGTCTACCCAGTTGCCTAGCCTTTAAACAACTGTGCAGATGTACTGGTAAGATGGGGATATAATCTGTGGAGCCTGCTGGCACTGTTAATTTAGAATTTCATTCTCAGCTTGAGTTGAACATGTTTTAAGAACAACATGCACCAGGAATTAGAAGCTAAGCCATGATAAAGCATTTGCATGACATTAAAATTGCATTTCCCTCATGTTTTTCTTATGCAGTTCATTTTTGCAGCCCCTTATCTCTTGTGTGGGAAACGGGAACCGACCTAGTCTCGGCTTTCTAAAGAGCAGCAAATTTCCAGAGGGCATCCCAGGGTGCTGCTGCCTGTTGCAGACATGCAGCATAGACAAGATGCCTTAGGAAGAAATAAATCCCTGGAGCACAATTAAACAATAGCTCCGCTGCAGGGATTCAAATTGGGCTTTTAGAAGCAGGGGGCCCAGACAAAACGTTCACTAACAAAAAAAGAAGAAAAAAATCCACAGATTATCAGTACTGTAAGGACTGCTGAAGCTCTGCATTTTGAAGAGGAAGTCCCTAAAAACAGGAATCCGCAGGCTAATGATCCCTGTAGTGTTAGCCTGCAGATCACCCTCAAAAAATATCAGCTCCAGGTTGTAAGTCTGAAATTTTAACGATTTGACCCGGAGTCCCATCATTTCATGCAAGCTTATATAATTTTATTTGATCATTCAGGTCCACCGGACTGGGAGGCAGATGAAGGGGTCTACAGAGGAAGCCACCGGGCTTCCCTGGGGCGCTTTCACTGCAGCACAAGCGGGAATCGACTCCTCACTTCTCCGTGCACTGCTCAATATTGCGCTCCAGTCCTGCTGGCAATGGGGTGCTGGAAAAAGCTGCACTGTGCTGCAGCTTCCACTGGTGCCGTTATGGATACTGGCTTGCATATCATAACGTAAATCCTGGGCACCTGGCTGCCTTACATGATATTCAAGGTCAGTTTTGTAGTATTTTAGTAGAAGCCTGAATGCTAAAAGGCTATTGCACAAGAACAAGCTTGGCCTGGAGCCTCCTTTACCTCTCCTGTTTTCCAGGGCATTTCCTATCCCTTACGCACCTGGGTTTTGCTCTTGCTCTTTCTCTCCCTGCTCATCTCCGTGTGCGCCTACAATTTCCATGACTGCAGCCTCCGAGAATTTCACACGCAGCC
>JAVCKT010024478.1:15588-29836 GCA_032273925.1 Rhynchotus rufescens | reverse complement strand
TTTTCTCCCATGTTTCACATAGTAGGAATATTAGACTTGTTAAAATAAGTTAAAATAACTTAAACTGGCTTTGAGGCAGGGACAAATATTGTGTGCCAGACTCTTTGTTGACCAATATGTGTAGAAAGCAAATGGACTGACTTGGTGTCTAATTGAAGGTTTAATCTCTGAGGCTCTTTTGTTCCCAAATGTCATGATTTCGGTACCTGTCTATCTCAAAGATACATTGCAAAGATTTAAGAGATCAACAGTGACTTACCATGATAGATGTTTTTTTTAAGTTTCTAAGGTTTTTCAAAATTGAATAACTTGAGAACAAAAATAGAGCTCTGCAAAGCTGAAAGCATTGGTGGAGTGAGACGGGTGGCAAAATCAGATGCAGCCCTCACCTATGGGAGGTGCTGTGATCATTGTCACACCGGAAGGGATCGAGCGCTGAACATTTTGGTGCCAAGGGAGATTTGCAAGCAGCAAAAAACATTTCCATGCTCTTTTTATAACCCTCTTCTTATAACCCACTACCTATTTCGGAGTAGCTTTACTCCACTTTCAGGTTTATCCAGCTTTTGAGTGGAACACAGAGAAATTGTATCTCTTTTCCTGGTCTTTTGATGGAAGCTCTGCTCTCTTTCCAGGACTGGCAGCCTCCATTTGCATGTGATGTTGACAAGCTTCACTTCACTCCAAGGATCCAGAGACTCAATGAACTAGAGGTAAACTGTAAAGCTAAATGTTTCTTAAGAGATTTTCAAAAGATGAGTGATTCTTTTGTTTGTTTTTCTTCAGTCTTTGCACCATGAACTCCTGCTAACTTCAGTTGATGGCACTTTGTGCACTGATAATCTGTCTGAAATAAGCTCTTTCGAATATATTTTAAAAATAACAAGTGTAAAAGCTAAAACTTATGCTCATTAGAGCAATAAAATTCAGATCATTTCCAAATCGAGGTGGTACTTCCACATTCAATCTTTCAAGTGCCATGATTTAGGTTTGTGTTTTGCTCATCTACAGCATCTTTTAAACACGAAATGCTTAGAAAAAAGAGATGAGACACAAAGTGCTTTAAAGATGAAAAGCTATTTGGAAGCAGAATGGCTACAGAATGTGGATTCAGTGGGTCTGAGAGCTGCTGTTTGCAAGCACTTCCATTCACTGCTTTCATGAATTCAGACTCAAGGGAATAGCAAGAGGTCCTACGTAACTCATTACTGATAAGAACTGAAATGACAGTTGGCATTTTTTTGCCTGCCTGATATTTTACATGGGAAGAGAATACTAGCTTTTTAAAATCCTCATGTGACTATGTGAAGTGTCAAGGTAAGAACCTCAGTATTGGATTCAAATGTTAAGAAAGGGAGAGATTATTTGAGTCCAGATGGCTTAAGAACTCTTACTGGAGGAGTTTAAGAACAAGCTGGTCTGTTGTACAGACATAGCCTTTATTTATGTTAAGAATATAAAAATGTGATGACATTGAAATGTTGTAAGATTAAATCGAAGCTACTACTCTTTAATACACTAACAGTCCAGTTAGAACTTAATCTTACTGTGTGAAGTTCTGCACAAACATACCAATGTTATCTTTTCCCTGACCAGTTTATATGGACAAAAATCAAGCAAATGTGGGTAAGAGTGAAAAGGGATAACAAAATGACTCGGTCTTAAACAGAGTTCCGGGTGCTTAGGTAACTTCTTTAACAGTAATAACTGATTACAATCCTAACAAGTATGTGACGAGGAAAAATAGATGAGATTTGTATGGATTTTTTTTTCTTTTCACTTCTGCATCTGAGTTGACATGAGGAATAAAATTCAAAGCTATACTTGTAGAGAGGAAAAGCTGGGTGACAACTGTGGTTTTAACCTTATAAACACTGGGAAATAAGGGCTTAATCCATGCTCAATATGCGGTTCATTCTTTTTTTTTTCCAGGCTCAGACTCGTGTAAAACTGAATTTCCTAGACCAGATTGCCAAGTTTTGGGAACTTCAGGGATGCACGCTGAAAATTCCACATGTGGAGAGGAAGATCTTGGATTTGTTTCAGCTTAATAGAGTAAGATAGTTGTTACGGGAAGGTGGGAGGAAAAAAGCTATTGTGTTATCTGTGTTTCTGGGATAGGATCGCAATAGTTTGAGGGAGATTTGGTGGTATATCTAAGATAGACAAAATATTTTGTTTGACCTAACATGGCAAATGCAGCAAAATGCAGGAAATGTAATATAGTGTAGGTTTTTATGTGAGCTAGGAGATCAAATTACATTCTGAAATGCTTTTTCAAGTTAAACTTAGGTACAAACTGGTTAAGGAAAAAACTCAGGCTAAGCTGGAGAAAGCTTCAGGCACAATGAAGGCAGTGAGGAGTAATTTATCTGGTTTAGGGAGCAAAAAATCCCAAACTATTCTTTGGATGAAATTACATAATCTGAAAGTAAGATGTATGATTCACTGTTTCCAAGGATGTATTCTTTTTTTCTTTATGTTTAGGGTAGATTTTATATGACTGATTTTGATCCTGTTTCATAGTATATGTTCCAGTGAGAGAGGAACCATTTGTACTGTGCAGAGAAGTAGTTGGTGGAATACAAATTAGAGGAGTGACAAATTGTCACCTCAGTTTCCCAGAGTTAGACTGAACTACTGTTTGGTCATCTATCAGTGATGCTGACTTGTTTGTAAAGTAATGCAAACAACTTCATGCTTTATGAATAGGTTATATATTCAACTTGTAGATTTTGAAGGATTTTTACATTCAAGAAAAACACTGTAGTGTTTTCAAGTAGCAGGTGGCCTCAGGATGTGGCTTCTTTTAAGGTAGTAATTGTGTTCTTAAACTTTGGTCGCTTTACTATTAAATACACAACCATTATGTTTTCTCTTTTTAGCTAGTTGCAGAAGAAGGAGGATTTGATGTAGTTTGCAAAGAGAGAAAATGGACCAAGATAGCAACCAGAATGGGATTTGCTCCTGGCAAAGCAGTGGGTTCCCACATCCGTGCACATTACGAACGAATTCTCTACCCTTACAACTTATTCCAGTCTGGAGCTAGCCTCTTGGTAAGTCTTGTAGCTGACTAAAAGCCTGCTAATTCAACAGACAGTGTCTTTTTTCCTTTATTGGTGGAACTATGTCTTATATTTTATGGCATGCAGGTGACAGATGGTGATGATAAAAGTGTTTTATATATGCATAAGTAAACTTGTATTACATACAAACTTTTGAGAACTTCCTTAATCTCATCTCTTGAGGGTAACCTCTTACTGACTGGTTTGAATGCTACTTAATTTGTATTTTCTTCTGCAGCATATAGAAGCTTCATGATAATGAATATTCAGGCTTCCTGTAATGGTTTCTTGAGTGCTCTTTTATGTAATGCAGGATATTGCTATATTCACAGAGCATTGTCCATCCATCTTTCTGATGGAATAAGTCTGCTCTGGATCTTTATCACTTGAACACAGCATGGCTGATGGACTATATCAAACCTTGGTAATTTAATACCAATTAGTCATCTCCCTTTTACTAAGGTCATTTGTACTTGAGAATACTTCATGAATGTTGTAATGTAGCTAACAGTATGGCTTCCAAGTTCTCCAAAGCCTAAATCTTCATCCTTCCTGCTTAACATTTAGCCATTAAAACAAAATTCATGATTGAATGAGGGTGGAAACATAATCTCTAATTAAGAATAAGATTTTTTTTTTTATTTTGAGCAGCAGTTATTTATTTGGAAAGTTAAGATGGGTTGAATTTGTCAACCACCATTTTTATGGATTTTAAACACTCCTACCATGATATCCTTTTAAAAAAGCAGAGGGTTGACCCCTTTTTTTTTAAAGCAAAACCTCCTTAATCTTGTTACAAGCTTGTCTTCATCTACAGAAAACAGCACTCGCTTTTTACATAAAGCTACAAAAATGAGATTTCGATGTAAGTTGAGAAAGGTTGGAAATGAAGGCTTTTTAATAAGCTATTGATGATTGCTTTCAAGTGAAGAACAGCTGTGTACTTTAGACACTGAAAAATAAGTAATTTGTGTAGCTTTAGATGTTTTACAAATGAAGAAAAAGATTATAAGCCTTCTGACTTACCAAGAATATCTTGCCTTGCCTCCAGCATATTTGTGTTAAACAGTGGAAAGCCATACCATTTTATGAAGACGTTCCAAGGCATTTCATTGAAGACTTCACATTTTAGTTATTCTGAAGAAGGTGGATTCCTCTTTTTTTCTTTTCTTTTTTTTCTTTCTTTTTTTTTTTTAGTGGTGTTGTTTTGTGGCATCTAGTTTTGCTCTTTTTTTTTGTGACTTAATTACGCAGAAAAAGATATAATTAAAGTTTTTTTTAAAAAAAACTGATACCACAGAGTTTCTTGATGAGGTAGATCCACCATGCAAGTCTCATGCAGTTGATAGTCACGTTCCTGGTTTGCTCAGGAAAGGTGTTTTTTGAAGAGAAAAGCCTTCTCAAATGCCTCCTCATGATCTCATGTAGTGAGGTCATGCTGCTATTAAATGTAGCTTTCCAAGCTCTCTTTTGCAATGGGCACCTGATATTTGTTCCAAACTGATGTGTTTAGTGGATCGTGCAGTTCTGATGTATATTTAAGATATATTTAAGTTCAGTTTTTTAAATCTCTAAAGATGTTAGCTTATTCTCTTCCCATATGTATTATGCATTTTGTCAATAAACTGAGAGAATCCACAGAAATATATTTGGTTAAGAACATTTTTCACACTGAAGTTTGGCACTTTTTTGACTTCTTTTTGTTTTGTTTTTTTCATTTCCTGCCAATGTTGTCTTCTAACTGAGTTTGTATTGCAATATATTTTTGAGGAAGAAACTCATCTGAGATTATCTTGTTGGCTTTCTTCCATGTGTTCCCAATAAGTAGTGCTTTCCCAGATGCTTCTTGTGTAGGTGTCTATTTTATTGTATGTCTGTTCAATGCTTTACGGGAATCTGAGCATCTGTGAGTTTTGTGTTTTTGGAAAAGATAGAGCTATTGGATTTGACAGCTGTCAGTTTCAGATATGTGTTTCTATCTTTTGATATTCCAACAAGCCTTTGGAGAGAATTTCTTCATGCATCCAGGATCATCATCCATAAAAGATAGTGCTTGCCCTCATCAAATGTTTTTAATTGCGAGTATTTGCAGTATCCATGGACTTCTTTTCTGCAAAGGGGAAAAAATACGAGATGAGATAGTTTCCACTGATGACTTTGCTGTAGCTGTGTAGAAGGTTGAATGTTTGTGCATGGCTTAAGTATAGATTGAAATAGATTCAGGAGTAATTTCGGCAAATAACCCAGGTGAAGATGTTTCTAAGTGCATATGAAAATAGCCAAAGTATCTGAAGATGTTTGGAGATGAACAGGCATATTTTGATTAAAGCTCTTGTATTGATACTTCAGTCAAACAGCAAAGCTGTCCTCAGTCAGCTAGTAAACATAGAAAGCAAGACCAGTAACCAATTGGTCTATGGCAACCACCTGCAGCAGGGGTAGTTATCAAATATCCATCAGTCTAGTGTTTTAGGATAAAAACAAAATAGCTTTGCATCTCCAGAGAGTTTCTCTGAGTTTAAAAAACTAGCCGACTGAGGACAGCTTTGCTGTTTGACTGCAGCAGTACTGTGTCTTTTAGAAATCCTCTCTAAAATATATAAAGAATTTAACTTTTGAAATGTTCTTCAGGGAGAAAAAAAAAGTGGACAGAGGAATCAATTAAATTTTGTCTCCTCAGTGTTTACAGAAGCCAGACCTCACCAGTGACACAAAAGACAAGGAATATAAGCCCCATGATATTCCACAGAGACAGTCAGTTCAGCCATCTGAAACTTGTCCACCTGCTCGTCGAGCAAAACGCCTGAGAGCAGAGGTGAGAACTTGTATCTGTATGGATCAGATCACCAAATGTGTATGTAGAGTTGCTACCAGTTTAACCTTTGCTTTGTTATTGTTAAGCATACCTAAATATTTGTATGCATGTGGAAAGATACCCATCAAAAAGTGCATTATTGAGGTGCAGAGTTCTGAGAGGCCCTTTTACAGAAGCTGTTTCACTTATACATTAGGTATAAGTGCACATGCTATAATAATGTTTTTAGTATACTTATAAATGATAGGGCTAATAGCATAGGTGAAAATAGAGGTGAGAAATTCTAGAAATTAAACTTACCTTATAGAGCTTTGATATTAAGAGTACATGTGCTTAAGAAATAATATATGTTTGGTTTGGCCTAAAATTTATTGACTTTATCCTTATACAGTTTTGAAAAGACACATTTTAGAAGATTCTGTGCCCTCTTTTTGTTGCTGTTCACTGTTCTACCATGATTCTAGCGTTTCCAAACTGAGATTATTGCCTTCAGAAAGTTTAGTTTTCTTTTGCTTGAAAAGATGAAGATTAGAGGAAGCAAAGCCACAGTCTTTGCTAGTGATGACATAAGAGTTGGAAAGGTCATGATTGACCCTGTTTGTGTTGCAGTCTAGATTTGTATTTAAAATCATGTCGAGATTTCAGTTAAGCTTCCATTGGTCCTTCTTACTACAAAGTAGTATAGGTTAGTTGTTGAAAATGCTATGCATAACTATTTTTAGTTAATAACAGTTATAATTAAGGTTTTCTAAAGCTTTTCCATCAAGCGACCCTGTTAAAAGTACATTTATAATTGAGAACCTCGATGGTTTGAGCTGAAGTTTTCTATTTGAAGTATCTGTTTGTGGTTAGAAGACATGATTTCTCAAGTTTCCTTCCCTTCTGTCATGCAATTAAAGGGATTTTGTGGAAAGAAAATACTTAATTTAAAATAGAATTGAGACATACAGACCTGAGACTGAATTATGGAACTTGAACTGACTTGCATTGGAAGGAGCTGTAGTGTCTAAGGTAGTAACTTCCAAAAATTAAGATTTGTTGATAGGTTATGTGAGTGCTTCTGTTCCATTTCTGTGCAAAGTCAGTTGATTAAATCCCTTTTATTTCTCATTTAAGCTAAACCCAGTTGACTTTTGAGCTGGCTTGTTTGTAGAATAGTCATGTTTGGTTAACCTATCTCAACTTTTTGCTCCAACTAAGTAGGTGAGGATTTGTCAATATCTTGTAAAGTCTAAGTTTATTCTGTTTACATATTTCAGATTACTGCTTTTTGAAGACGTGCCCTCAATTACAGGCCTTAAAAATAGCTACAAAATAGACTAAATCCCTGGTAATACATTACCAGGCTGGAAAGTACTCTTGTAGGTGGATTAGTTGTTCTAACTCTTACCCAGGGGCAAAGAAGGTGGGCTGACTCGCATGAGTTGCAAGAGGGTGACATTGTTTCCTCAGGAAATTCTGTTTAAAAGCCATGGAGTTGACAAAACCATCTTTGCTCTGAGACATTGGAAAATTGTTGTCCCACAGTCTCAAAATTTCGGTAAAGAAATACTAGAATTAAATGGGAACATGATTCCCCGTTGAAATCCCCACAAACATGAGCTTTGAGTTCCCCTTAGACAACGGGAGTATAGATGGCTTCGGAAGAATAAAATAAAATATTTTGAAAACCGCAAGATGCTTGCTCCTTTGCTGCTTGTCAAGTTCCAGTGAGATCATCATTAAATTAAAAACATGATGGTGTCATTATTGGCACCAGATTTTCATAGACTTTCGTTTCAGACCTCTCCAGATTGTTCCCTGTGTCGTTTCTCTGCAGTCTGATTTTTTTTCTCTCTTTTTCTTAAATAAATTAACTGCAGGCATCGCTGAAATTCAACCTTTTTTTTCAGTTTATCAGTTTTTAATTATAAAATGTTTCTTTAAGCAAGTATAAGCAAAGTCATTAAAATTTTTCCTGAGATTTACAGAACTGCCTGGCTTCTCCGTAGAACAAGTCAGGTTATGAGTCTGAAGACCATCCTTGTACTTTAATAAAGTGAAATGTTGGAGGGAGTCTCACATCTGCTTGTTCAGTCAACCTGATGCACTTTAGCAGTCCTCTTTTGGCATTTGTCAGAGTGAGTTAAGTTTTCAATGCAGAAATACTTTTTGAACTTGGAAGTCAAAACTACATTTTCTGCATTTTATTCCCCTCACAGTTCTTGAAAGGATCGAATAATGCATTTTAAACCCTTAAAGGGTCTGCTATCAAATTAACTTAACCATAAAGATTTGCAGAGTGATATTCAGATATTAAAACTCTCGCTATGGCATTGTGTTTTGGACATGGCCAACTTTTTCCTTCAGAGCCAAAGCAGCTCAGAAGAGCAGAATGATTTGCAGGTTGGATCTGCTGAGATGTGCAGCCTTTCCTGGAGCTTTACATGTATTTGCCAGTTTTTGTGATTTTTTTTGGTGTTCAGAGTAGGCTGGTAAATCCAAAAAGCATAGCCCTGTAGCTGGATGAGCAGTTCTGCTTGGGAGTTTAAATGGCAATTATCAGCTTCTCAGATACAAGTATAAAACTGAAGTGTTCTGTTTAATTGCATTGCTGATTTTTGTTTATTTTTAAGTCCACTAATATTAAAACTGAATCTGAACATCCTGAAGTCCGAACACACAATCTAAGACGTCGAATGGGGTGTGCACCACCAAAGAGTGAAAATGGTGAGTGGCAAGTAAGGAGTGAATCCAAACATGGATGCAATTTTCAAATTATGATTTTATTTTGGAAGCATTTTATGACTGTGGATTTTTTATTGTTTTGTTTTGAGAGTGTTGTTTTTTGTTATTGAAATAAGATAGTTTGAAGAAAATTCTGTGTGTTTAAGCAAACTGTCTTTATAGAGTGGGCAGAAAGGACATTTGAAATATTTCTCTGTTTTGTGCTTTTAAATAGCTAACATCTATTTTTAAATAGAGGTAATGTTTTAGAAGACAGCAGATTTCAAATTTAAGAGTCTTAATTCATAATTAAGAAAGGAAACTTGCAAAGAGATAAAGTACCATATTGTGAATTTGCCATTAAAATCTCATGTTCTGACTTTTAAATTACTTCCATTAATAATCTCATCTGTTATTATCTGTGTTTTTAAAGAAATGAATATTTTGAAGCCAAGAACTGTTTAATCGCATAAAAACAAAGAATAAAATTGTTAATAATCAATTTGTCAGAGTAAATATGAGTACTATTTATAGTTATGTTAATTATGAACAATATCTTAGCAGTTTTTCAGTCTGTTTTATTCAACTCTTTGTTTTCCGTAAGTTATCTGATTGTGTACTTCTTTTTTTGAATAAACTACTTTTTATTTGTCCTGAAAAGACAGAAATTATTTAGACCATCTTTAATAGTTAAATTTCTGATAGGCAGATACATTCTTTTTCATAACATTTTCAGGACTTCAAAGAGTGTTTTAGGTCATTTCATGTCCAAATACAGAAATCTTTAGTTTGCTGATAGTGTGAGGATTCTTGGTCCTTGCATACTATGTAATAAGGGCTAATAGTTGTCAAGGTTTTTCTTTAATTGCTGCCTTATTGATAGATGAAGTATCAATTTATAGAGCTTCAGGTAACTGCTAGCAGTGATTTGGGTACCAAGCTGGTGTTCTCCCTAGAAATTTTTAGTATCTGAAAATACCTTTGTCTCTGTTTATCTGGATACATCATTAGTTGCCTGTTTACTTATAGAGGAGACCAGATGCTTTCACACAGACTTCATCTGTGATAGAATGCCACAATTTTGAATTGTTAAGTACCACAGTGCTTCATATTTTAGTAAATATTACTAGAGCTGCACTGGGGACAGTTTTCCTCTATTTTGAGGAACATGTTTTGTTTTCTAAGAGGCAGTAGGAAAGAAGAGTGTTAACAGAAGTGGAATTGATTCCTTTCTCTGGGTGACTTCTGACCCATGCTTATCTTCAACAAAATCTATTTGTAAAAGCTACCACTCTAAGAAATTGGTGTGGAAAGATCATCACAGGAAGCTGTAGTGTTTTTCCATGTCTCCATGTTATAGGCAGGACAACTGTCAGAGTAGTTTAACCAAATTCATTAACATCGTATAATTTTAGGTTACGAAGGTGAATAGTTTTTCAAAGTACTTAAAATACAGTAGTATCATGAAATGGGGCATCTTTGGCCATCTCTGCACATATCTCAGAGTAACCTGAGAGGTCAAAACTCTTTCTGAGCTTGCCTCTGTTGCTCGTGGTTGGTGTCAATCATTAGCCATGATAAATCTTCCCTTTGAAAGAGAATATCCCCAGTGTGTTTGGGAAAGCAAATAATGCAATGCAACAAATGATACAAATAAATAATAATGAGTAATGCTGAGCAGTAAGATGTTTTCTAACTGCTTTATGGGGTTTTTTTTATGTTTGACCAGAAAAGGAAATTCATAGCACAGCAAAACTGCCTGAGAAGAGAGAACATGTTGGGGAGCCAGAGAAAGACAAGTCCAAAGCTCGATCTAAAAAACCTACTAACGCTGTGAGTATATCCCGCATTCTTCATGCTTTGCTCTAATTTTTGCATGTTTCTTTTGGGTATGTAGTAAAATTTAGTGTAATTTTGACACGTTAAGGGCTCTCCTGTATTTTTCATGTAGATATCTTTAAAGCTTCATGCTGTTATAACGCTGAAAATAACAGAATCGTTGTTTCATTTTTATAAAGTAGCTTGTCTCCTGTACTCAAATACAGTAATAAATTAGACATTTTGAAAGAAGAGTCCAAAGAAAAGTGATTCTGTTGTGATCTGCTATCTTGCCCCATTGCTTTGTCATCTTAAAGAGAGTTCTTAATACAAATTTTGACACTTGGCTGTCTTGGAGTCTTGGCTCTTATTCCACAATTTCACCACTTACTTGGGATCTTTGTTGTTTAATTGCTTCTTAACCCCTCTCCCAGCCCCCTCAAACAGGGAAGCAAACAAACATAAAGTGATGTTATCTTCTCTGGCTAAGGAAGATGTATCTTAAGAAGAAACATAAAACCACTAGAAACCTTTTCAGAAAAAAAATCTTGTTTCCTTTTTATTTATTTGTTTATTTAAAAACAATGTAAGACAAGTAGGTTTTGTCCTAAATGATTCTATTTTGTTTTTAAGAGCTGCCCATTTGGTCATCAAGGAGCCTGCAATGTCCGATTGGTAACAATCGGTAACAGGCAGCTCTTTTCCTTGCAGCTTTTCTTGGGGCTATGTTGCTGCCTGACTTGTTCCATACTTCTTTCCCAGCTGCCCTCTATCCCACAGCATGTGCTTTCCAAAGTCTTGGTCAAGATCTCTTAGGAAAAAGAGACTGCGATCGGGAGAAACTCCCTCCAGTCTTTAGCTGCCCGCCTGTTCGCCGTGGAGGAGACTGAAACATCGGTGCACATGTTGCTCTTGAATAAGCAAAAGAGAAAGGATATTGTGAGCCACTGGTAGCTGGCATGACATAGTTATAAAATCTGCAATACAGCTAATTAAAACTCCTGAGTATATTAAATCTTTTGTCACTTAGAAAAAGCTGCATGAAGGGCTTGTGTGGTCCGTATGGTCATTTATTAAATCTCGAAGGAACTCTGTTTTTAAAAAAGATGTTAAAAAAATTGGATATATGTTTATCTCATTTATATTCAACAATGCAAATAAAAGTAAGCTTAATTAAACGTTCTAGGTGACTTACCAAACTGCTCTTTCACCGTACATTACCTTCAGTGCTCAAATCCCCACTCTTGCTGTTTTTCATTGCAGGTGGATTTGTATGTCTGTCTCTTGTGTGGCAGTGGTAATGATGAGGACCGTCTCCTGTTGTGTGATGGCTGTGATGACAGTTACCATACTTTTTGCTTAATTCCACCGCTTCATGATGTTCCAAAGGGGGACTGGAGATGTCCCCAGTGTCTGGCTCAGGTAATTTGAGAAAACATAAAAGTTGAGCGGGAGATTTTCTGTTCCTTTCCTTGATCTTAGTGATTGGGAGTATAATTTGTTACTAGAATTGGGCTGACAAGGTGGTTGAAGGTGAACGAAATAGTTGATACTAACCCCCCCAGGTAAAATGTGCATGCTGGTCATCTTATTAACACAATACAGAAATAATAATGCTATTAATTGCAGGAGTGTAATAAACCTCAAGAAGCGTTTGGTTTTGAACAAGCAGCAAGAGACTATACGCTTCGCACGTTTGGAGAAATGGCAGATGCATTCAAGTCGGACTACTTCAACATGCCAGTACATGTATGTTCATGTTTTTATCCTGATGCCGTCATGTAGATGTATTTCTTCTGTGCTTATTCAAGTTTATAACTTGAGGAGGGGAGAGGAATTCTAGTCTTAAGTGGGAACAAGTACAAAATGGGATCTCCTAACTCTCTTCAACAAATTGAAGAGTTCCACTTGGTTCTCATTTTTTTCACTTAAAAATGTCTTTAAGGAAGAGAATACTCTCCAACTATGATGCTTAGCTGAGAGTCCAGAGTGAATGCATGTCATAGGTATCACCAGGTCTCTGCTGCACTACTTTTTCTTGCTGAAGGGATTTTTGAAATGGTTTAAGTTTGTGCCTTTTATACGGTGATTTCTGAGCATGTACTCCTCATATATTTAATTTTTCTTCTTCTCCTACCTAGATGGTCCCCACAGAGCTGGTTGAGAAAGAATTTTGGCGACTCGTTAGTACTATTGAAGAGGATGTCACAGTGGAATATGGAGCTGATATTGCTTCAAAAGAGTTTGGCAGTGGCTTTCCAGTTAGAGATGGGAAATTCAAAGTTAGACCGGAAGAAGAAGTAGGTCTTGATTAGTTCCCAACATGTTTGTATTTCAGCTTTGGAGAAAACAAGGATTTTATTTTGTTTGTTTGTTTTTTGTTTGGTTTTGGTTTATTTTTTGGTATGAATAATTGGCATAGTGCTTGAAGAAGGGAAGGATATCAGCATTTTGGAGAAATAAAATTTGCTGTGATCAGCCATTAAAGACTACAGATTTATCTGTTAATAAAGAAGTTCCAGATTTAAAAAAAAAAAAAAAAAATTAATTTTAACACAGCATATCAGAGAAGATATTTGAAAAGAGCAAATGCACTGGCGCTTTTGAGGTTTTTGGTTTGTTGACCTATTTCTTAAATTTTTCGATTGGGAAAAAGACTCCTCTTGTTCGTTCGCGGTTTTGCCACGTTTGGTTTGTGGGAGGCATGTTTTTGTTTTGTTTCATTCTGTTCTACTTCATGTTGTGTAATCCTGTGGCTGTTCTGTTCAACTTTCAGGAGTACCTGGATAGCGGCTGGAATTTGAACAACATGCCTGTAATGGAGCAGTCTGTTCTTGCTCACATCACTGCAGACATATGTGGGATGAAACTCCCCTGGCTATATGTAGGAATGTGTTTTTCTTCATTTTGTTGGCATATTGAAGACCACTGGAGTTATTCAATAAACTACCTGCATTGGTGAGTTTGAGGGATAAACTCAGCCTGCGAAGCAAAGCAACCCCCCTTTACTTTTCCCTTCCTCCTCCTAATTAACTGACTAAAACCAGATTCACTGAGTTCAAATCAGAATAACCCTTACAGTCCTGTACCAGCAGGATTAAATTTGACACAGTGATTCCTGCATTGATTTTACTTTTGGACAAGAGGTCATATTTTGGAAAGAGACATCCATTCCCAGTTTAAAAAAAAAATATCATTAGAGATGCAGTACCTGTTTCATCAGATGTTCTGTTATGCTCAGGATAAAACTAAAAATCATATAAACTAAAAATCATCTAGCTTGAACTAACAGTCTCAGGATCTTGCATACTTTTGTCTGTTAGATAGATCATTCTATCATAAATCCTCTCATTATGTGAACACTTGTCAGCTGCAATCAGGTCAGATCTTCACTGTCTCTTTGGTATTCTAAATAGATTGAACTCTTTTAAACTTCTGTCCTTCTGACAGCTTTTCTGGAGTTTGTATTAATCCTGTCACTCTTACTGAAACTAACTTTTTTCTGTATTTCGGAAGAATTATAAAATCACATCTCAGTGATTTTATATCTCACTATTCAGTGTTGCTTCTTTTTATTCAGTTTTTTGATTTGCTACTTTTTTGAAAGAGTTACTGCTAGATGATACTCTGAAGTAGTGGTCAGTACTTAATGCTTGACTGTATTGAAATAAATCATGGAATCGTAGAGTAGTTAAGGTTGGAAGGGACCTCTAGAGAATGCTTGAATGAAGTGGAGTAAATGAGTGATTTACATCATACTGTAAAAATGACGTTGGGGGGGGGGGGGGGGGGGGGGGGGGGGGGGGGGGGGGGGGGGGGGGGGGGGGGGGGGGGGGGGGGGGGG
>JAVCKT010024474.1:0-40424 GCA_032273925.1 Rhynchotus rufescens | reverse complement strand
TTTATTTTTTTGTTTTTTTTTTTTTTTTTTTTTTTTTTTGCACTAAAGGAAGGTGGGAAGTGGTGGAAATAGCAGTACACTTAACCTGAAACTTCTGTGGTGACTCTGTAGCATGTTACTAGTGCTGTGTGTGACCTGCTTGACTTGAATGGTGTCAGTCCTGCCCAGTAATCGTTTCCAAGGCCCATTCATCAATGAACTCGGGGTAGATTTTAATAGTAACACAATTGCAAATGAAAGCAATTAAAAGTGTTAAGTGCTAGCAAATGAGGCAGGAGCTCATTGTGAAAGAGGCTCTGTCCCACGTCTGCGGTCCCGTCTGAATCACGGCTCTCTCCCAGGCAGGAGGAATTCTCGCACGATGCTGACCCCTCTGCTGCAGCGATTCCCTCACCACGTCCGTGTGTCCCTCTTCCACACTCCAAACCTGCGGGGACTGCTCAGGCTGCTGATTCCAGAGCGTTTTAATGAGACCATTGGGCTGCAGCACATCAAGGTCTATCTGTTTGATGATAATGTGATCCTCAGTGGGTAAGTCTTGCCTCTTTAGGCTTTTCTGTGATTAATTTAGCTGAGGTTTTGATGCAAGATATGCGTGATGCTGATGTTGTCTGCTTTTCATTGTTTGCCTCTGGTCTTGCCGTGGGGCAAGGATAGTGATCCTATCAGGGATTCTGGTAAGTGTCCTGGTGTCAAGATTCAAACGGAAATGGGCACTTTGTACTTTGGTCTTGTGTGGGGAGCGATACCAGTACAATGGGCTGGGGCTCTTGGGATCCCATTGCCTACACTCTGCCCAGGAACTCAGCTCTTTTTTTGTTCTCTCTTCTAGTGCAAACCTCAGTGATTTATACTTCACCAATCGTCAGGATCGCTATGTTCTCCTGCAGGACTCCCCTGAGATTGCAGACTTCTTCACGGAACTAGTGGATGCAATTGGAGATGTGTCTCTGCAATTGCAGCATGATGATACAGTCCAGATGATGGAGGGGATGGTGCATCCGTACCAAGGTGGGAGCGAGTCTTCTTATCTGGTCCCATGATAAAATCCAGAGTAGGGGAATGACAACAGGAGTGTTCTGAAGGATAACTGGAACTCCCTCCACTTTAAGCTGCTGAGTGCTTGACTGTTGATAACTGGCTGTGGTGAGACCTGTTTCTGTGCCATCCACTATTAAAAACAGGATTACTTGGGTTTTGAGACTGAATCTGTCAGAGTCTTGCACAGTGGCTGTCACCAGCTAATCTAGTGGAAAATGCAAAGCACAGAAGTTCCTCTGCAACCTTCCAACTGCTGTTTCTTATTTCTGCTATTTACATTCCAATGAGAATGTACATATCTTGCAAGGCTCTTACCTATTTTTTAGTTGCTGAAGTCTATAATTCTAGATGTTCTGTATGTTCATGTTCTGAAAGTTTCATGAATGCGCTGCTATTTCTGGTAATTAGTGCTTAGTAGTTGAGTCTGTTCTGGGAATTCAAATGAATATTGAATTAGGAGACTGAGGACAGGGGTTAAAGCGGCAGAGAGGGGGATCTCTGGCAAGTCGGTTGCGTCACAACAGGTTTTGTCCTTGCTCGTGCTACATTCCAGTTCATTCCTGAAATGTGGAGTTTTCAGGGGTCGCAGTTTGACCTCGGCCCAGATCTTTGCATTCTCAGTGGATTTTGGAAGTTGCTGCTAGTCATGTTTTTTTACCCTTCTCAAAGTTGATGTTCCTCTGTCATGGCTTCTTGATTTTTGGAACATGAGTTTTTGAAACTTAGGAAAAAGTGGTGTGATCTTTGTATGAGCTGCTTTTTATTGTGATATTGGTGTCCTCGTGGTAGTTTTTCTTGCGACCTGTACTCTGTGAAGGTCTGTACCTTGACAGCAGTCTCTTGTGCTTCTCCTGCAGGGGACAAGACAGCTTATTGTGAGATAGCAAATCAGAAGGTCATGGGAGTGATCAACTCTGCCAGGACACGCCAGGAACTCCTCCACGCAAAGACTTTGCACAGCAACCAGGAAGGCAGCCCCTTGTTCTCCCAGCAAGACTCTCGAGCATCTGGGGATCAAAAACCAGAACCAGACACCTGGATTTATCCCTTAATCCAAATGAAACCCTTTGGGATCCAAATAGATGAAATGGTCACAGAGACACTGCTGACAGAGGCTGAACGGGGCGCCAGGATTTATCTTACCACTGGCTACTTCAACCTGACACAAGCTTACATGGACCTCATTCTAGGCACTAGGGCCGAGTATCGGATTCTTCTGGCCTCACCAGAGGTGAATGGTTTTTTTGGTGCCAAAGGGGTGGCAGGTGCCATTCCTGCAGCCTATGTTTACATTGAACATCAATTTTACAGTGAGGTCTGCTGCCTTCACCAGCAGGAGAGGGTTCAGCTGCAGGAGTACTCCAGGCCTGGGTGGACTTTCCATGCTAAAGGTAAGAGGGCCTGTCCCAAGGGGACTGCTTTGGAGAGTGTTTGTGCTTTACATGTGTTTGATTGTGAAATGGGCAATGGGAAGGCTGGGGGCTGAGCCTAGATTTAACTTCCCAAATACTCACCCAAAATTCAAAGCACTTGGCTTGCATAAATCTGGAAGATTTGTATTACTCAGTGGGCAGCCGTGCCAAGTGCTCTCTTGCGTCTGGATTTGTGATTCAAATGGAATCCCAGGGATTATGCGAAGAGGGTCCCTAAGACACTGTCGGCTAACAGTTCTGACAAGTCAGTTTGGAAAGAATCTGAGCAAAGGCTGAGCTCTCCTCTGGCTTGAAATAGCCTCATCTTGTGCCATATTATGCAAGGTGTTTTAACTGAATTGCTTTATCCCTCTGCTTAATGCTGGGAAGAGGAAATGCCTCGATGTGAAAGAGGAGGAGGCATCATCTGGTCGGGCTGATGACAGCAGTAGCAGTTGTGATTCAGTTTCTCAGTTTCCTGTGTTTCTCTCACAAGTTCCTTCAACGAGAAGTGGCAGCTCAGGGTGAGACACTAGCGCTGGAGCTGGAGCAGTTCATTGGTCCTGACTCCCCAGGGTTCCTGGTTCTGCTGCCTCTGGGGATGATCCAGGTGTTGAGGGGTTTGTACCAGCTTCTGTTTGCTGTGTGCAGGAAGGTTCAGCATAGTGAATAAAAGCACTCAGGTGTCTTCTGAGAGACAGAAGCAGCCTGGGGGGGTCTCTGTGGAAGACCCCAGACTCTTCTTGCCTAGCTTGACTTCCACAACCCAACACTGCTGCGACCCAGGCATGGGTCTGTTCCCCTCACTGCTCGTTGTCCCTCCTCTTTCCTTCCAGATAACTCGGCTCTCACTCTTCCTACTTTATACTCAATAGCAAATATTTGATTGCTTAATCGTTGGCCTTAATGATGAGAATAGTTTAGAAAATCAGCCTAGGTAAGTCTGATGCCTGTGGCTGTGAGCTCACACCTCTGTGACGGTGTTTAGATTCCTGTGGTCCTGGCACTAGTCGCTGTGCTCCTTGCCGGGGCCGAGGGGCACTGTCGTCGTGTGCAGTTAGAGCAGCAGCGGACGCGACCCCTGCGCCAGCACCGCTCTGTCCAGAGGCCGTGGCCCGCAGTTCTTCTCAGTTTGTTTGTTTAAGGATATTAGCTGTTAATGATTGCGGGAATGCCTCCGTGCAGCCTGCTTCCTGCAGGGCGCTCCAAGGGGGTTCAGCGGGACGGGAGCGAGCTGCTGAGCAGGCCTCCCTGGCCTAGAGGAAATCAGCGTCGGTTTGTGGAGCGCTCCAGCTGCAGGGCTTCTCGACAGGCCCCGCGCTGTCGGTAACTCTGTAGGAGCAGTAAAATCCTTATCTGGGTGCAGAGGTGCCTCTGAGGAGGCGCCGGGCTGGAAGCGGCTGTGATTTGTGTTCCAGGAAGCGCCCGCTCTGTGGTTTGCAGGTTCCTCTCTTGCTGGGCACCGCTGACTCGCAGTGGGAATTGGTGGTTTGGCTCGGGCTGGCCCGGGAGGCAGCCCCTCAGCCCTGGCCATCGGAGGGAGCAACAGCCGCCTCTCCGGGAGCGCCTGGTGCAGGGATGCGGGGTCGGGGGCTGCTGTCCGCCTTGCTCCCCCTCCTTGGAGTGCTGGGGGATCGCCTTCGAGCTCCCTTCTCTGGTGCATGTTGTCCTCTAGGATGCTGCCTTCATCGCACGCCCTTTCACAGGAGATTGCAGCGCGTGTGAGACGGGATGGGGTGGAGGGGAAAAGGAGAAAGCTTAGGGATAGATGGAGAGGGGTTGGACACGAAGTCCACCCTGGCAGGGCCCGCGCAGTCCTTAGCAGCAGGCGGTGCACGGCCTGGCTGCTCGTGGGCTCGCACACCGCCAGCCTCCTGCATGGCCTGGCTCACGCGCCCAGGCCCCGGTGCTGCGTGCGGCCCCGCGGGCACCGCTGAGGGCACGGGAGAGCCCCGTGCGCCGCGCGGAGCGTCCTGCCAGGCGGGCCCGTGCTCGCCCCGCTCGGTGAGCGCACGCTCACACGGGTATATCCCACGGGACAGGGACCCTCCCGTGCCGGTATCGGGTGACAGAATGCCACGCAGGTGGCTGTTTGCTCTGAGATAAACCTACATTACTGCTATTGAGTGGTGGCTGGGAAGTGGCACTTCCCTTTCTGGAAAGGTGAGTCAGTGTTTGAGCAAGTGCCTCCAGGTGGCCATAAAGCCAAGAGCAGGGGAAGGACGAGGGCCCCGCATGCGTGTGGGAAGCGGCAGGGAGCCCGTTCCCGGGCAGGCCCGTCCCGGCTCCGGGAGATGCTGGTGTTCCGGCGCTGCCTGCGGAGCGGCCCTTCCTTGGGCTGCCGCGTGGGGCGAGAGGCAGAAGGCGGCAGCGCGGGCGGCGCGGAGGCCGCTGCCGCGGAGCTGTGGGGGCGGGCGGAGGTTACAGGAACCGCCGCTGAATCGGCAGCCTCTTACTCAAGGCGTTCTTGGAAGCGCTCCGGGGCTGCGTTAGGAAACCTGCTGCTATTTTCGGGCCTAGGTGTTTTTTGTGCTGCAGTTCCTTTGTTGTAGCCTTCGTGCGACTCGCAGCAGGGCCGAGACGGCTGCTGTCCGCCCAGGGGACCCTCCTGCCCCTGCCGTCCCTGCTGTGTCACACGGGCTGCTGCTTCGGGGCCTCGTGAGGTGCTGGGGCCTTGTGCCTGCCCCCACACCGTGTGCATGAACTGCAGCCTTGTGGGCAGTGAGGGGGGCAGCGAGGGGGGCAACAGGGACTTGCTGCCCCAAGTGTCCCGGTAGCCCCTGCCAGGCAGGGAGAGGCCTCCTCGTGCCGCTGCCTCCAACCCTCTTGGGGAAGGGGCCGGGCGCCCCTGCTGCTTCAGCTTGGGCCGGGCCGCTCCTCCCTGCTCCCCTGCTCCTGTCCAGGGTAGGTTTTCTCCACGTTGCTGCAGAATAGCCCACAACTTGGTCTGATTTCAGTGTTTCTGAGGTGTCCTGGTGTCAAATGGCCTCTACCTTGAGGATGATGCTGGCTGCTCTGCTTTATCTTTGGGGACGTGGGGACAGCTGTGCCCCTCGGGTGGTGCTGAGCATGTTGCCAGCCCTGGCACGGGGCACCGGAGCCGGCATGGGGGCTGCGCTGGCCCCAGGGCTACGTGTTGCTGACGGCTCCGTTTGTCACCATCCTTCACAGTTACTGTAAACCCTCCATTCATTTCTTCCAACAAGAGCAATTGTTTGTGCCCCCCAGGCGTTTCCTTTGCCGCGCACTTCCTCTCTTCTCCCGTTTTTCCTGCAGGCCTCTGGCTCTACCTGGCAGGGAGCAATCTTCCCTGCCTCACCCTGATCGGCTCTCCCAATTTCGGCTATCGCTCTGTTCATCGTGACCTGGAAGCGCAGGTTGCAATAGTGACAGAAAACCAAGCTCTGCAGCAGCAGCTCCATGAGGTGAGTGGCCTCGGGACGGGCTGCGCGCTCTGCTCCTCACTTGCGTGAGGGATGGCCATGATGCAGCGGCAATAAAAACCTACAGCTACAATAATTCAAAGCCTTCTCCAGCATAGGAAGCCTCAAGGAGCTGTCAGTTAAGTGACTATTGATGAGTTGCCTGCTGCGAGTGCCTGTTTCTGGGAAGTGGAAGCTGTAACGGGAAGGAACACGTGTCCCCGGTGCACCCGGCGCGGGGTGCCCTGCGTGTGCAGGGCGCTTGGCTCCGCGGCGCAGCCCCGGCACGCGGCGTGGCCACGCACTGCTTTAATGCTGTAGACATTCCAGCTTATCAGTGTTTGTTATTATTAGTACTGGGCAGCTCTCTAGCTGCCTCCATAAATCCCGACTGCTGCTCCACTCCGAATCCTCTTCTGGAACTGCCGTCATCCCAACAGCTCCTCGTGAAGTGCTTTGATGCTCACGTCTTTGATTAAGAATCTGAAAAATGCGTTGTGTTAGACCGAGTCCTGGCACAGGGAGCCTCAGTTGTCTTCAAGATCAATGGGAATTGCCCTGTTGCATCAGGGCTCTTCCACTGAATGAGTCAGACCATATCTTATCAAAAACAATTCTATTACTGGAAGAATTGCTTGAATATTGCAATTCATATCTTGCCTCTGCTTGTTTCTAATGGAAGGGGAGAATCAATGAAAATATGACAGAGGAATTTTGTCCAGTAGTCCTGGAGTGATGTAAATGAAAGGCCTTTAAACTGTTGCGTTTGCTGGAAGCTGCCTCTGAGGGTGCCTATCTTTTTACTGCTCTGTGATCTTAGTTCAGAAAACGTCATTTTCTGCCAGGGTGGTGAAGCCTCCGCAAGAGCTGCGTGTTTCCTTCTGCAGGCAGCCTGGCACCCGTCCGGCCGTGCAGCCAGAATGTCCTTTCAGCCCTATAAACTGCTTAAACGTTCAGGTTTTTCCAGTGGTCAGATTCCAAAGAATCATGACACATAAGAGGACGTTCTGAGCTTTTATTTTTCTTCTCTTTCAACTTCTACCTCTGCTCAAACAGCTGCCTTCACGTGCTGAGCGAACATGTATTACCATTATGATGGTTCATTTCCTACTTCAGCAGTAATTGTGTATGCGCTGAGGAAGCCTAAGTGTTTCTGGTAATTTAGTTGAAATCATGACTGCACATTCATTTGAAAACAGAGCGCTTGAGCTGTGTCTAGAAAGAGCAGCGTAAACCGGTCTCTGGAGATTAAGATAAGGTTTCCTTTGCCGGCAATTGCACCTAGGGATTTGGGATTTTTCTGAAGCTCCAGCTTAGCTCTAATTTATGTAGAACAAGAAAAAGAGGCAGAATCGTCCACCTTGGCACTCGTGGAGTTTAGCTTGCGGGTTTCCCGGGGCCCGTGACGCAGGGATGGTCAGTAGGGGCGCGGGCAGCAGCCGCTGGCAGGGACGTGGGGACCCGGGGCCGCTTTTATCCGGGTTTGCCTCCTCTGGAGGCCGTTGGGTTAGAGGGAATGTCAGCTGAGGTCTCCGCACTTACTGGGAGGGTGTTTCTTTCCTTTGCAGGAGCAGGAGCAGCTTTACCTCCGCTCAGGCACGGTGTCGTCATCAACCTTCGAGCAGCCGAATCGTTATGTGAAACTGTGGGTGAAGCTGGTGACACCTCTGATTAAGAATTTCTTTTGAAAGAAGAAATGCTACGGATTTGGGTGAGTGGCTTGCTTTTTTTTTTTTTTTAAATGGGGAACCTGTCACTTGAAGTAGTCATTGCTTGAGCTCTGTCTTGGTCTTAGTCTGCTAACATTTCTGGAAAGGGCAATGACAGAACAAATATAGGGTATTTCTCATGTATAGAAGTAAAACTTCCACTTTTAAAATGTCCCTTTCAAAATGTTGAGGAAAGAGGTGGTGTATATTTTGTCTTGACCAGCTAATGGAAAATCCTGTGTGAGGGACACAGCAGGAAATCTTCACCTTTGCAGTGCAAGCTGGGCCTCACCATGTGCTCCTCGTTTGGTGGTGCACCCGAGGAGCTTTGCTTTACCTTGTGAGCGCTGCTCGCTGGCTAGCGGGGCAGCTGGGGAGCTCCTCGTGGCACTGCCAGCCCTGCTCCCAGCAACGCCCCGGGCCCGCAGCCCCGGCTGCTCCTCACCGAGGTTGGGGAGCCCCCGGCAGCCACGGGCTCCTGGTGCCAACAGGGTTTTGGCGCTGGCTGAAAGTGGGAAGCCCAACCCATGAAGTGTGTCCTGCACAAGGTGGGAGGGAGGCTGAGTCCCGAGTGGGTTGAGAGCACAAGCTTTGACTGCCTGCGATGTTTTGCTGTTGGAATAGGTGTAATGTGTTTTGATCTTTTATTGCCACAACTGGGATTTCTGGTGCTTGAAAAGGCTGAAGGTAAGTGTAGGGCCTGATGGAGATTCATCCAAAATGGTACTGCCTCAGGAAGAAACAAGCAGCTCTACCTGCTTCTGGATTTTTGTTTGTTTGCTTTGCTATTAGCAGAAGCTCCCAGCAGCAATCAGGGCAGGTTGGTGCCATTGGCTGTTTTAGAACTGATTGTTCACGGGCTTTATTTTATGGGAGGATTTTAGAGAATTATTTAATGCAAAAGGGATAGTCGTTGGTTGCCATATGGTGGCAGAGCAGCTCTAATGCCCCTTGAGTTGGTTCTTCTGGTTTGAGAGAAAAAAGGTGTGTGGGGGTGGGTAATGTAGGTTTCAAGTCTAGCAGTGGGAGGAATCCTACAGTCAGCCTTGAGCTGAGTCAGCTGTGAGCAGGTGCATCCCCAATGAGGAAGAACCCTTGTCTGTGTGGGAGAAAGGTGAGTGCTGCAAGGTTCATAAAGCCGACCTTGCATCTGCTTCTGTGCCGTCGAGGTGCTGGTTGTGCTCCCGTTCCTTCCTTGTCTGGTGGCAGCACATGGATATTTCCATGCAGGAAGGTTTAGTGCTCGTGAGGCCGTGGATTCCTGCTCACGGCTGGCACTGAGTGGCCAGACACACAGCTGTGAGGGGCAGCGCTGCGAAGGAGAGGAATGTACATGGCTGCACGCGGGCGCTCCGTTCCGCTCCCCTTAGCGCCTGGCCCGGACCTGCCCGTAACCATACAGCACCAGCTGAGAACAGCATCCGTCGTGAGAAGCTCCGCGCGCCCTCGGAGGCTCCCCACTGATGAGCAGTCCCACCACTGGCTTTACTGGTGCTTTGCTAAAGTAGTTCTGGGACACACAGACTTGGGCTAAGGAAAACAACTTTATTTCTTGGGGCAAGTAAAAGCAGCTGGTGTTTTCCATAGCCACTGAAGACTAGATTTGTAGGAGAAGAGCAACAGCAGCAAGAATCCACTTAGCTGCCTTTTCTTTTGTCTTCAGGTTAAAGGTCCAGACATAGGTGGGACCTCGCATCCGAGTCTTGTAGACAGGACACTCATAGATGTTCTTGGTGTCCATGCGGTCCACAGGGATGGCTCTGATGAAGATGACGGGCATCATAGGCGTCAGCTCCTTCAGCCTCGCATCCGCGATGACTCCAGAGGGGACGTCCCAGCGCGCGCCTGCAGCGGGTGGAATTGCCAGGGCAGCAGCTGCCCCCGGTGGGAGCTGCTGCAGGTGGGAGCTGTTGTGCAGGCTGAGCTGCGTGACCCGCCTGGCCCGGCCCCAGTGCTCTGCAGGGCTCATGGTTAGCATCTCACTGTGACTCGTGCTGCATTTTGCCTTACTGAGAAAGGGGGGTAGCTAAAGGAATCCTGCTGCCGCCCCTGGCTCCTGCCCCTGCTTGCATGGAAGTTGTGCAGCCAAGGGTGGGATTTGGCTGCCCTGGGAACTGCCCTGGTCTCTGCTCATACTTTATCTGCACTCTCCTGGGGCTCTGTCGCATTTCTCCCTTTTTTTGTTCTAACAGGAATTATTTGGGGTTTAAGTTTTCTGATTTCTCTTATTCACACATCAAATAAAAGCATATCTGTTCAGTGTCATGTGTGGCTGCAAACAACCTCGGGGTCGGCTCCATCCTTGCGCTGCGCATTCCTGCAGGCGGTGCCCGCGTTGCAGCGGTGCCCGGTGCTGCCCTCCCGCGGGAGCCAGGGCTCCTGCACCCCAAAGCAGCCCCGGCTCCAGGGAAGGGCTGCCTTTGGTGCTGGGACTCGGGCCTCCTCCGTGGGCCAAGTTGTAGCTCAGGTAGACATCAGCCAAGAGGAAGGAGGGGAGAGGGAGGGACCAGAGCAGACCTTTAGGCGTGGAAAAAACTGCTTCTGAAACAAGGGCAGAGCTTAAACTACTGCCTTGCTAAGGACAAGTGACAAATTCAGGGTCTAATAGTTTTAAAAGTGGGCCCCTTGCTTGGAGCTTTTGCTGATTCTGTAAAAATCCTAATTTAGTAAGTTGGTCACTATTGATGCTTGCTCAATTTACAAGATTTTAAGGCTGAACTGCACTTTTTATGCCTGAAGCATCTCCTAGAAGCTGCAGTCTTTACCTTCCATGAATAACCCGTGCACGTAGGAGCCCTCGCGGGGGGGAGCTGTCATATCCTCGCGGTTTTTCTTGGTTACTTCCACGGAAAGACACATCTTGTCCAGGGGCCACTCATTTTTTCTCGCCATCGACTGCATGATAGCAGTGAGGAAGGACTGGGGGTTGAAGAAGCCGGCGAGCCACACGGTGGCGGGCAGCACGAAGTCCGTGGTCCAGACCTCGAGCTCCTGCAAGGCAGGACAGAGCTCCTGGGGGCACAGCAGGCCCGTGACAAAGGGCTCTTGTTTCCCCGGCCGCTTTGGGAGCTGCCAGCTGGGCAGACCCCTGAATGTCCCGAATGTCCCTTGTGGCAGTGTCAGGCTGCAGCCCTGCAGCTGTCGCTTTGGATTGCTCTAAATACTGCTCTTATGTTTTAACAGGGCTGCGCTTTAAATACAGGGCTTGAATAAATGCCCTCCTTCTGAGACATTTAAAGTTATTCTTAGATTATCTGGATGTTCTTTTGAAATGGCCATTTACTCTAAGGGTGAACCCTTCTTTTCACACTCCTGCTTTTGTCCTTGTGGTAACAGGTCGTTTCAAGTACTTAAGCTTGAAAAATAAAGCAGTTAGTTGAGCACTCTACACTGTGGGGCGGTTCCTGCTCTTCTGCCACCTGCCTCAGCTTTAACTCAGCCGCCAGTGAGCTCACCCTAATGCGGAGCAGCAGGTCTGTGTACCAGGCGCCGAGGCTGAGGAGAGAGGGGTATGCGAAGTGTGTCCAGGACTCGGGCACGCTGTCGTAGAAGAGCGCGTTGGCCAGCTCCTCCATGTCCGACGTGATGGTCAGCTCACCCTGCGGAGAGGAGGGCGCCCGAGCCCTGCTCACCAATGCGGCTGCCAGCGGCGGCAGGAGCCGCTGCCAGAGCACGACACGGCGCCTGCAGCGAAGAGGGGCCCGCGGAGCACCCACCTTCAGGCCCAGGTTCAGCTCTTTCAATGAGCGCCTGATCTCGTGGGTCAAGATGTTCATTCTTTCGCACTCCTGGAAGGCGACCACGACGTAGGGAGTCTTATCCACCGCCTTTGCCATGATCTCTGCTATGTTGAATGGCTCCGGTAGCTTCTCGATGATCTCGTCCAGGGCTGCCTTCACCTGCAGGAAACACCCCGTGAAGCTGCTCTCTCCTTGGAGCGGTGCTGTCAGGGAGCAGCTAATTTAGCAGGATAGATTTTTCCTGCCTTCCCTGTTTCCTTCTTCCTTTACTAGTACTGCTCATTTCTTTTACTGAGTGCTCTAGGAGCTTAAAAAGCTGAAGTGCTGCTGCCAGCCAGGAGGATAGGGACTGAAGGGCGGAATTCGAGTGTAAAATGCAAGGAGTTGGGAGCAGGAACGGGGCTTGCTTGGCCTTGGGAGCCGCCGGCAGCCCTGTGCGAGGCTGTTCAGCCTCAGAGCAGCAATGGGCTGGTGTGGTTTCACAAGAGGGGATGTTGCTAGTGTTTAATTATACTAATGCAAACAAAGCCAGTAAAGTAGCTCAAATGCAAAGCCATGACTACCTTCTCCTCGCGGGAGACACCTGCGCCGCCGCCTGTGTCCGATTCTTTGGGCTGCATTTCCAGAACTGTGCGGAACAGCTTGTCCGAGGTGATGGTCAGGAAGCCGATTTCCGCGTTGGGGTGGAGGCCGTACAGGTAGGGGCTCTCGGGCGGCAGGTTCTCGTCGATGTATTCGTGGTACCCCTAAGCATGGGGTGGACGCGATGCTCACACAGGGCAGCCTGCCAGTCTGCCTTGCACAGCAGCACAGCTAGCTCACCCTGCGCAGGCTTTTTGCTCCTGCTTACCCACTTACTACCCCGCCACAGGAGTTATAGTCCCGTGAGCGTTTCGTACATTGAGTCCAGTGGGAATTTGCACAGTGAATGCATTGCCAGCGGGCTGGAACAGCCCCACTGCTCTCCTGCACCTCTGGGTTTGTGTCAGGGCCCCTCTCTAGCGCTCTCCTCCCCAGCACATTGCAGCGCTGGTTACCTCGTCCGCCCGCTCTTACCTTGTAGTCCAGGTTGGGAGGGATGAGGAAGCCCGGTGCCAGGTACGTCTCGCCCTCCAGCATCTCCACGCGGATGTACTCGCTCAGGTAGGTGCGGCACAGGCGGCGGTCCCAGTCGTCCGTGATGTGGCCGCCGTACATGATCTCCCCAAAGAGGTAGCGGAGGTCGTCCCAGGGGACCTGGACGGAAACGTGGGCTGAGAGGGCTCTGCACGCCATGCGTGTGCACATATGTGTGCGTGTGTGCACATGTATGTGTGTGTGCAGATCAGTATATCTGTGTGCATGCATATGTGTATCTGTGCACATGTATGTGCTCTGTGTGTGCATGTATGTATATGTGTGTGCACATGTGTATGTGCACCTATGTGTATCGGTGTGCATTTGTGCACACCTATGTGTATCTCAGGGCTCGGGGAGAAGAAAGGCTGTGTCCGATGGGGTTTCTCTTCAGTTTGCCCAGATTCCCCATGCAGGCACAGCAGCAGCTGTCCGTGCGCCCCATCCCACGCTCCGGCATCCCCCTTGCTCAGGTGGCTGCTGAGCCCCGGGTTGAGCAGCAGCCTTGCCCGGCTGCCACGCAGGGTGGCACCGACGTGGGGCTCTGCTGCAGCTGTCCCTACCTTGGGGTTGGCCTCCAGGTAGTTGTAGAGCACGTTGATGGATATGGTGAGGTCGCCGTTGTTGAAGGGGTAGGAGCGGTTCCAGCCCTGCGCCCCGAACTTGCGCCGCTCGGCCACCACGGCGTGGAAGTAGCAGAGCGCGAACAGGATGCACTTGAACTCGATCTCCCTGCTGCACATCTCCAGCGTGTCCTGTGTGCGACAGCGGGAGGGAGCGGTGTCCGGGCAGCTGCACGGCAATGAAAACCGGCAGGGACCGGCAAGGGAATGGCAAAGCAGAGCCCAAGGTCATTTACTAAAACAAGGTCATTTACTAAAACAAATGCAGAAAGTTCTGTTTTTAAGGAGCCCAAAAGCACCACCCACAGACTGCAGAGCTGCTGGTGCTGCTGGCAGGGAGCTGCCGTGGGGAATAAGAGCCAGGAGAAAGTCGCAGGGGCTGCAGAAGGTGCAGATCAGGGGCAGAAATGCACAGAAGAAGCCAACACTGTAGCACAACACGTCCCAGCCCACAAGAGCGTGGCGGTGGCGCGGGTACCTGTGTGAAGAGGTCCAGCGCCTTGTGCAGGTTGGCGTGCATGCCCGTGGGCGGCTCGTTGGTGATCTTGATGGCGTTCTCCAGCAGCCCCTGCGGGATGATGTGCGTCTCGGGGCTGGGCGCCGGCTCGGCGCTCATGAACACCCTGTAGTCCGCGTGGCTGCCCGTGCTGTAGCGCTCCACCTTCTTGTCCAGCGTGCTCAGCCACCTGGCTACCAGGTGGATGTTCTGCAAGGGGAAGCCGCCCGTTGCCTCCGCTCCTAAGGGCTGCTGTCAGCCGCCGTGTCCCCGGTTCCTGGCGCGGCTGCAGTAGCTGCTGCGGCACCACTTGCTCAGGCTGCGAGGCCCCACTGACTGTTGCTTTGTTAGTTGGTACGGGGGGCACAGGAAACTACCCGCCCCCGTGTCCCTGGGGAGCTGTTCAGAAGGAAGGGCTGGCGCTGGGGCTGCCGGCACAGCAAGCAGCGCTGCGCAGCACCCGGGTACCTGCAGAATGACCCAGTGGCCCTGCTGGGAGGCCACGTCCAGGGCGTTCTCTGCCACAATCTCCTGGCCTTGGCCCAGCGACACGTTGTGGATTTTCCCGTTGTCAATGGTGAAGTTCAGCTTCTTTCCTGGGAAGAGGAGGAGAAGAGCCATGGGATAAGACACCTTTTCTCTTAGTGGTAACGTGGAACATGCAGTCACACACCTGCTTTCAGCGAGGCCACGGCACACAAGGCGTCTGTGAGCCGAGCGAAGGGCATCCGCTTACCCAGAGCTTCCACGTCCTTCAGCGGGTCGACGCCAGGCGAGAGGATGAAGAATATGGCCGTGGACGGGCTGCTCTCTTCGTAGGACTTGGCAAACTCCACGCTCCTGCCTTCCACAAACTTGCTGCCCATCTTCTCCTCCACGAAGTTCCTAGGAAGAGGTCACGGTGCGGGTCAGCGAGGCGGGCGCGCGGGCGGCCGCGGCGCCTCCGCGGCGGGCACCTCACGGCGTAGGTCATGCGGTCAGGGCGCATGCAGCGCAGCATGCACAGCTTCTGCAGCGCCGTCTTGTTCTTCCACTCCTTGGGGAACACCTCCTTCTCGGGCGTCTCCGACTCCACAAACTTCTTCCAGCGCTTTGCCGATCCCTCGATGTCGCTGTCCAGGTTCTTGAACTCGTCCATTTCCGAGAGGACCTTGGGGGCCGGCAGGAGAGGTCACTTGCCCCCCAGGTCCCACTCCCCCTTTGGGGAGTCAGGGCTTTGCCACCACGGCAGAGCTGCTGGCTTGGAGCAGCCCGGCGATGTGCCTCCGAGGTGGCAGCAGCACATAGTGCTGGGCACCCCAGGTGGCAGGAGCACATGGTGCTGGGCACACAAGGTGGCAGCAGCACATGGTGCTGGGCCCGGCCCAGCAGCCAGGGTCCCCCTGCATTGTCTGGGCTGCTCCGTGGCCGGGGCCGCCTCACCAAGAAGCCCGACAGGACCAGCCCTACGTTACGCGACCCACCTTGATGCCGCCCCAGCCCTGGGACTGCAGGAAGTCCACGGGTGACGTGACGCCGGCCTTGAAGGGGAAGCGCAGCAGGAAGTCCAGCTCCACCGGGTTCACCTCCTTCTTCACCGTGAGCACCTGCCGGGGCCGTCGGTGTCACGGCTGCCCGGGGCCCGGGCGGCGAGCGCCACGCGTGCGGGACGGCCGCGGGGCGCAGCGTCACCCGCTGTGGTACCTGGAAGGCCACCTGCGCCAGGAAGATGAGCTTGTCCTTCTCGAAGAGCCCCCGGGCCGTGTACATGAAGACCGAGTAGGTGATCTCGTCCGTGAGGTTGACCACCCGCTGCCTGACCTCGTCGGCCGGGCTGGTGCGCTGGATGGCCTTCTCGAAGACCACGTTGAAGGCCTGTGTGGGCAGTCCTCAGCACGGCTGGCGACCCGGCAGCGGCCCAGCCCCGCGCTCCCGGGCCCCGGCTTTGGCTCTACCTTCAGGGAGAACTGGTAGATGGGGTTGATCTTGTTGAGGTCGCTCAGGATGAAGTAGAGCAGCGAGGCTCTTTCCGCTGCCGGCCGGTAATGTTCTCTGGCGACATTTATCTGCATTTCGGTGACCTTGGCTTCCTTCACCTGGGGGAACGTGGACGGGGACATGTTGGCACCACTGCCTCGTGCTCCTGGTGCCGCCAGTGCGCAACGCGGAGCAGCCCCTACCTTCTCCTCGATCTCCATGGCCGTGCGCTTCGTGGTCTCCAGGTTCTCCACCAGCGCCGTGTCCCCCAGGAAATCCCCCGATGCCGCGGAGAGCCGGGCGAGCAGCGAGTCCTCCAGCTCCTTCAGGTTGATCTTGAACTCGTTCTGGCTCTTGGTGAGATTCGCCTGCAAGGTGCGAGAGCTGCGGGTCACGCGGGGCCGCCGGCAGCTCCCGGGGAGCAGCAGAGCCGGCCCCGGCTCCTCGGCTCTCCACTCACGCCCATCCTTCCAAGCACACAAGTGCTGGTGCTGCGGGTGGCTGCAAGGTGCTGGTTCCCTAATGTCCCCGGCCCCCCCAGCGGTACCTTGAGGCTCTCCAGGTCCGGGCGCTCCTTGGCCACCACGGCGGCCAGCAGCTGGTCCTCCAGCCCGTCGCGCGTCACCAGGAAGTTGATGAGCGTGCACTGTGCCTGCATCTCCGGCTTGTAGTGCGGGTTGAAGTACTTGGTGTGCAGGATGAGGCGGAAGTGCGGGTGATACTCCACCTCCTTGTCCCCTATCTTGATGTACCTGCCACACACGAAGACACGAGTTTTGCTAAGTGTCACCCTGTCCAGACAGGGCATGTGGGGAGGGGACATGGGCAGGGGGATGAGGGACAAGGCCACAAGGACAGGGTGGCTGAACAGCATCTGCCCCAGTCAGTGCCCATCGTCGCTGCTCACCGGCCCTTCTTGATGGTGTTCCTGCCCAGCAGGTGGTCCAGCACCGGCTCCACGGTCTCGCCGATGTTCTCGATGAGCAGCGTGTGCCCCTGCGACACGGCCTGCTCGATGGTGTCCAGGTAGCTGCACGGGGAACAGGTCAGGCGTGGGCACGGGATGCACCATGGGCACCGCGGCACGCAGGGGATGGCAGGGGCAGCACCCACTTGCGCTGGCCCAGCCGGATGGCCTTCAGCTCCTGCCCGTATTTGTTCTTGATCCACTTGATGCCCTGGAGCTGGGCGTCCACGATGAGCGGCCAGCGCTCGGTGTTGCAGAGGATGGTGGCGTTCTCGGTGGACATGCGGTCGCTGGGCAGCCCCTGGTTGCTCCAGGCCGCCACCTCAGCGTCGTCGGTGAGCAGGCTCAGCGGGTCCAGCTCGGGGGTGATGGGGATGGGCACCTGCGGCCGGGGCACAGGGGCTGCAGGGGACAGCGCGGGGTCCCCGCGGCCCCCGGCCCACCCCGCCGCTCACCTTCAGCCCGCCGAGGAAGGGGATCCAGTGCTTGTCCATGAGCTCAGCACGGTACTTCTTGGTGAAGTAGCCGACGTAGGAGACGAAGGCGGAGATGAGCAGCACGTCCCCGCACAGCGTCTTCCCCTGCGCCTGGAAGGTCTCCACGGACTCGGCCCAGCGGACGTTTTCGGAGGCCAGACCCCCGACCAGCCTGGGGGTTGGGGACGCGGTGGGGCCGGGCGGCTCCGCACTGCCCGTCCCCCCGTCCTGGCCCAGATCTGCTTCACAAACAGCTCCCATTTGGAAGTGGGGGTTCTGGCTTCTCCAGGCCCCTCCGTGCCCTCCGAAGCAGCTTCCCGTGCCCGGGCAGCCGCACTGCTCATACCTGTTGGCTAGCGTGATGACTCTGTTGGTGGCATCTGCCTCTTGCTGACACTTGATCTTTTCAGCTGTGGCTTTCTCGAACTCCGCCGTGAGAGTGGCCAAGTTGGCATTGAGGTCCTGTAGGGGACACCACGCTTACAGCTACCTCCTACACGGACCACACGCCACTGCACCGTGTGTGCAAGCCCCGTGGAAGCTCCTTGGCTCCTTGTCGTGTGCCCGGACCGCAGCGTCCCCTGTGGCCGGGGATGGCCCGCGAGGGCGCCCACGTACCGCGATTTTGTTCTTGATGCGGGTGAGCTTGTCCTGCGCCTCGGCCAGCTCCGCGTTGGCCTCCTCCAGCGCCTGCCGCTTGGGCGCCACGTCGCAGTAGACCTCGTAGAAGCGCACGATGTTCAAGCACCAGGAGCAGAGCCCGGCAGCGGCCGTCGACTTGGACAGGATGGACTCGGGGTCGAAATTGGGGTCTGACTGGTAGGGCCTGGAGCGGGAGAGCAGCGGGCCCCGCGTCACCGCTGCCCATCCCGTGGCGCGGGCCGCTCCAGCCGGGCTGCTACAGCCATCCCGACTGGGAGAGGTGAAGGAGAGCGGCGCGATGCTGCCAGGAGAGCGGCGATCCAGCCGTGGTGCCCACCGGCCTCTCCGAGGCGGGACAGCCCGTGGCGTGGCCGTGACTCACTTGAAGGCTTTGAGGCAGGCCTCGGGGATGTGCTCCTTGTCAAACTTCTTCAAGGCATCCAGGAAGGTGTCTACCTTTCCCATCATGATTTTTGCTGCCTTCCAGCTTTTATCCTTGGGGATCCTGCCCCCCGGCGCCGTCAGGATCATCACGGCTGCCGTGACGTTCACCACCGCTTGCGGCGGGGACCCGAAGGACTTCAGCTCTGTCAGGTTGTTCTGGAAGGGACAAGGTGGTGGCTCTGTGCCCACTGCGGGGGACTCGGCACCCATCGCCCTGTGAGACCCGGCGTCTCCTACCTTGTTGAGGGTGTTGAGGGCCTCCTGGGCGGCCACCAGCGCGGGCTCTGCCTTCGCCAGGTCGGTCTCGCAGGCGCGCTGCTTCTCTGCCACGTTCTGGGACGAGGGGAGGGACGGGGCTGAGCGGCGGTGCGGGACGCGCGGCGCCCTGCCGCCCCGGGTGCTGCCTACCGTGTTAATGACCTGGACCTTCAGCTCCTCCTCGTCGGCGATGGCTTTCTCCTTGCTGACCTTCTCCGTTTCGACGCCCACCACGTGGATCAGCTTGTCCGCGTCCTCGTTCTTCTGCTTCAGCTCTGCCTCCTGGATGGCCAGTTTGGCCTTCAGGTCGTCCACCTGGATGGCAGAGGCCGTGAGAGCCGCTCTGAAAGCGGGAGCAGCCCTTCCTGCGGGCGCGGGGGGCCAGTGCACACCTGGGACGCCGTGCTCTGCAGCTTCATCAGGCCGTTCTCCAGCCGGTCGATCCTGGCAACGAGCTCCTGCCTTTTCTTGGACAGCAGGTTCTGGTAGAGCTTTATCTGCTCCAGGAAGGTTTTTGGCGTGGTGTAGTTATAGCGCCGCTCCATGGCCAGGTAGGTCTTGGACATCTCGTTAACGCTCGTGTGGACGAAGGACATGAACTGGCTGATGGAGGCCTTGACCTCCGGCTGCGTGGGGACACAAACCGCGCGGTGACTCAATGCAGCAGCACAGGGGTGAGGTGCAGAGCCCCTGCGGTGGGCTGCACCTCTAGGCACGGGTGTCGGTGCCGCGGGAGCGCGGGCGCACCTCGATACCCGCCGTCTCCTCCAGGAAGCGGCTGCTGACGGAGACGAGCGCGTCCTGGGGCCACTCGTGGAACCAGTCGATGGCGGTGCAGCTCACCACGGCCGGGAACTTCCTGGCGCGCACGCGCAGCGTGGAGCCCACGGGCGAGAAGCAGAGGATCACCTGGGCCGGGACACGCATGAGCGCGGGGCCCGGCGGCTGCGCTGGGCCGCCCTGCACCCCGGCGCGCGGCGCTGTGCCACGTGCAGCAGCAGCGCCCGCGAGACCCGGCCGGCGGGAGCCCCTACCTTTAGCTGCCGTCGGACTTTTTCAATAAAGAGCTTCCAGCAGTTTTCCCGAGAGTCTTGCAATCCAAGGAACTTCACTTGCGGCCTCATGGAATTCATGATGTTTTCCAGGTCGTCATCCTGGAAGAGCCCCGGGATCTCTCCGGAGGCCAGGAAGTCGTTGATGAGGACCAGGAAGGGCTCCTCGGCCACCTGCGAGTCGGTCATCAGGAAGACGGTGGGGATGTTCTTCACGGCGGCCTTGATGTACTGGGAGGCCAGGTCCATCTGGGCAGGAGGAAACCCCAGGCCCCGTCTCAGTCGGCGTGGCGGCTCCGGCAGCGGGGAGGGCCTGGACCGGCCGCTCCGGCTCTTTGCCGGGTGGTGCCGCACGAGACAGGGACAAAATTGCCCACGGAGATGCTGGTGCTGCCACCGGCACTGGCTGCTCCGGCCTGTCCCCTGCCGGAGAGACCCCGCTCCCACCTTGAGGTCGGGGATGCCGTATCCCTTCTTCAGCGTGATCTGGAACACGTCCAGGGCGCTGATGTAGGCCGCCAGCCGCGACAGACTCTGCTTCCCGCTGCCGCCCACTCCCACCAGCAGCGCGTTGCCGCGCGGTGACTCCAGGATGCGGCTGATGCGGCAGATGTGGGACACGGCGTCCTCAAAGAGCACCTGGGGGAGGCGGGAGGGTGGGTCCTGCGCCGCACGCGGCACTGTGGGGCCCGTCCCTCGGGGCTCACCAGGTTCATCACGGCGTTGACCTCGTTGTAGCTGTCCAGGGCCTCCGCCAGCAGCTTGTTCAGTGAGGGCCAGTTGGGCACTGGCAGGTACTTGGGCTCCCCAATGCCCTGGGCAAAGTGGCAGTAGATGTTGGGCTTGGCGAATATCTGGTCTTCCCTGAAGTCCTGGGGGAGGCCAAGCGAGCGGCTGTGGTGACCGCCAGCACCGTGTGCCCCGAAACGCGGCCTCCCGCCCCAAAACGCGCTCTGCTTTCCCAGCGCCGCTTACGTCGAAGAACTTCTTGCAGGTGGTGGTGAGGAGGCGGCTGAAGGTCTCCTGGTCCTTCTCGTCAACCAGCTTGTCCCCGTACACCCGGCTGGCCTCGTGCAGCCAGAGTCGCACCAGGTCGAGGGGCGCGCGGAGGCACTCGGGGCTGGAGAACAGCAGCCCCTGGCACACACGGCAGCCTCTGCTTTACACAGGGCTCCAGGGGCTCCCTGTGGGCAAGACCCCTCTCCCCCGATACCTGGAAGATGTTGGAGAGGTCGCGGAGGTTGAAGATGTAGTGGAACTTGATGGCGGTGGGCAGGAATGTGGAGGTGACCTTCTGGTGCAGGGCTGTGTGCGGGAGCCGGGCTGAGCGGCAGGACGGAGCGGGACCGCCGCGCTCGGCGCCCGCCCTGCCCGCCCCGATGGAGCCTCCTCCCTGGCCTTCAGCTTCAGCCCCGGGCACCGCGCTGCAGCCCAGGGGGGTCCGCACAGTGCCGCGCAGAGCTGGGTGCCTTACTTGGCACCATGCGGAGCTGGGTACCTCATTCAGCACCATGCAGAGCTGGGTGCCCCACTCAGCACCGCACGGAACCGGGTACCTTGGCACCACGCGGAGCTGGGTGCCCTGCTTGGCACTGTGCGGAGCTGGGTACCTTGCTTGGCGCCACGCGGAGCTGGGTGCCCCACTTGGCATGATGTGGAGCTCGGTACCTTGCTCGGCATCGCGTGGAGCTGGGTGCCTCCCTTGGCACCATTCGGAGCTGGGTGCCCCACTTGGCACCGTGCTGCCCCAGCCCACCCGCTGCCCACCCCGGCGCTCACCCAGGGCAGCCGTCACCAGCTGCGGCTGCAGCTTCTGCACAGCCTGCGGCATCCTGCGCTGCGCCAGGTGCTGTGCCAGGATGGCGCTGTAGATGGTCAGCAGGGCCTCCTGGCCGGGGAAGCTCACGGCGAAGACGCAGAAGTGCCGCTGCGGGAGCAGCGCCGCTCAGGGCCGGGCCGGGGCCACCGGCACGCGGCGTCCGGCCGCTCACCCACCTGCAGCCGCGAGTCGATGGTGAAGGAGCCGGCGGTGGGGTTCATGCAGGCCACGTACTGGCAGTTGTGGATGTCCTTCAGCGTCAGCTTGTTCCTGTCGTACCTGTGCGCGCAGGGACGGGCCGTGCGCGGTGCCGGGCCCCGGATGGGCTCTGATGCGCCCGGCACGGGTCCCGGCTCTGCTGTGTGAGCCGAGCCGGCGTCTGGGGATGGTGCCGCTGCCGCCGTGCGCCTACCAGTGCCCGTGGTCCATGTGCTGCCGGATGAGCGTGTGCGGGGCCACGGTGCCGTACTTGTCCACCTCCGGCATGTTCATGTCGTCGATGAAGTAGATGAGGCGCCGGGTGCCGGGGGGGCCGTAGTTCCTGCCCGACTTCTTCTCCAGCGGCTTCTCCAGGATGGCTGTGGCGGAGGGGAGCGCTGGGGCCGGGGCAGCGCCGCGAGGTCGGGGCGCCGCCGGCCCCGCTGGCCCTTACCCTGCAGCATGGCCGACGTGGTGTAGAAGTTGAAGGGCACCGACTGCACCAGGTAGTCGTCCGTGCTCAGCGCCTCCAGCTTGTCCCCCATCATGACCGACTTGCCCGTGCCCGCGTTCCCCACCAGCATCACCGGCCACTGCTTCTCCATGAGCAGGTCCATGAAGTAGCGGATGCGCACGGTCTCGGTCGTGTGCACCATGGAGGCCTGCGGGAGATGTCGGGGTCAAAGCCGATAGAGGCGTCCCCCGGGGCCGCACATCTCACCATGTGGGCCTGGCCCTGCTCTCAGCTGCCTGGGGAAGAACAGGCGTTAACAGGCAAACTGAAGAAGGGAAATAAAGACAGCCCCAGGACATACCTGTAAAGGCACCTCTGGGTCCAGTTCAAATTTGGGCACCTTTTCCGTCCAGAGCATGAATTTCTTTGTCTCGGGGTCGATGTAGTAGTCGAAGATGGTCCCTTGGGAAGGGAACTTGATGGTCTTGAACTCGTTGACCCACCACTTGCTGAACTCCACGCGATAGTCCACGAGCTGGAGGGGACGGAGGCGGCAGCGTGGGCAGGGGCCGGGCGGTGGGAGCGCGGCGGCCCGTCGGGACCCACCTGGTCCTGGAACATGGCCCCGCCGAAGGCCCAGGCGCAGGCGAAGACGAAGTAGAGCTCGTAGAGCTCGCGCGGGGAGTCGGGCGGCGTGTGCTGCGGCGTCAGCAGGCACTCCAGCAGGTACAGCGTGGTCTGGATCACCGTGATCTCGGGCACCGGCGTGATCTTCTTGAAGCCGAACTTGAGCTTCTCCAGGCACGTGGGCAGGTACTTATCGAAGAGGATCATGAGGTTGGCCTTCTCCGACTGCACCGTCCTCTTCTCGATCCAGCTGGTGACCACGCTGCCGGGGGCGTCGGGCTCCGGGTGAGCCAGCTGCTCCGGTCCCGGCTCCGGCTCTCATCCCAGCCCTGGTCCCAGCGAGGACTCACGGGTTCCAGCCCAGGTCGGCGGGGTTGATGTAGAGGATGCCGGCGCGGGACACGGTGGCCGGCGTGGCGGTGCGCAGGTGGCTGATCTCGAAGAGCAGCCGCATGGTGGGGTTGAGGGGGATGCGCTCGTTGCTGGCCAAGGTGAGGACCTGCGGCAGGGAACGTGGCACGCTGCAGCCTCACGCCTGCCCTGGCCCATCCGTGCGCGGACAGCACCCACCTTGTTGTCATCCATAACCGTGTTCAGGGACTCGATCCACATGGGGTCGATGTCTCCGTCGAGGATGATCCACTTGGGCCCCTTGTGGGTGATGTTGGCCAGGTCGCGCATGGTGGTGGAGAAGAGACCTGCCCCACGCAGACACGTGTGGCTTTTCCTGCCGTGCCCTGCCCCTCCGCCAATGCCCCCAGCACCTCCGTCCCCCGCGCCCTTGCATCGCCCCACGCAGGGCTCTGTTCTGCTCCGAAGGGCAGGATCTGCACAAAGGCCCCGGGCACCGGGCGCAGCCAGCAGCAGCTTGGCCGGTGCCCGGGGTCTCACCGTCCTTCCACTCGCGGGTCGATGGGTGGATGATCCCGAAGAGCTCGTCGCAGGTCACGGCTTTGGGGTCCAGGTCCACAGCCACTGGCTTGCGCTTCATGATCTGGTAGGTCTTGTGGAGGGATTTCAGCACCTGCGGGATGGTGCCGCTCAGCCCTGCTCCCTTGGTGGGAGACGGGAGACCGGAGGTGCTGCCGGTCCCTGCCCGGCTCCCGAGGGCACGGCGAGCCCGGGAGCCCTGTGCCAGCGCCACTGGTGTCACCAGCTCTGCTCCTCACCCACGGGGACGTCACCTACCCCACGGGGCAGCGCTGGCCACCCCACGCCTGCCGGTCCTACCTGTGACTTGCCGCAGCCGGCGTTGCCGATGACGAACACCGAGTGCCTGACCTGCAGCAGCTCCTCGAGCTGCACCACCTTCAGCACGAAGCTCTCCTCCGCCTGCAGCTTCAGCTCCAGCATGGACTGCTTGATGAGCTGCGGGCCGGGCGGGCGCTGAGCGGCGCCGCAGCCGGCGCTGCTGCGGGGCTGCCGCCCGCCCGCGCTCCCACCTTCTCGAAGTTGAGGTCCCGCTTCCGAGGGACGTCCAGGGCCGGGAAGAGGTCTCCGATGAGCCCCATGAACACGGGCAGGTCGTCTGTCACGATCTTGGGGATGTTGAAGTCTCGCAGAGCTCTCATGAGGACCTGGTCCTCTGCACGGCCGGGGTCACCCCTCTTCAAGGAGCCGGCGACCACCAGCACGGACTTGATGGCCCGCAGCCCCCAGTCGTAGTGGTCCTGTCACGGGGCAGCAAAACGTCAGCGTTGCAGCTTGGTGGGAGAGCAGAGCTTTAAGCGAAAGTCCGGAAGGATCCCCCCGTATCGCTCCAAGGCCGGGTGGCTGCAGCCCCGCAGGCTCATCTTGGAGTGAGCTTATCTACAGGACGAGCCCCATTCAGCCAGGGCATGAACGGGTGCCTGTGTGGTTGCCAGGGAAGCACATTTTTATTTGCTTGTAAATCACTTATGCTGAGATGAACAACATCTGGACGCTCTCATCCTAATGGGCTGTGTTCTGTTCTATTTTTGCATGCCTTCGTGGCTTTCCGAAGGCAGAAATTTGCCATATGGTGCACCAGCCTGGAGGTGGAAGGGAGCCAGCACGCTACCACCAGCTGGGAGGTTTTAAGCCTCTACTGAGTTCTGAATTCAGATTAACTCCTTCATCTTAAATAACCACAGAGTCGTGCTAAATTACCTGTTTGGACAGTAGCTCTTTGCACAGTGTGTACAGAGTAATAAACTTCCTTGCCAGAAGCTTAGCATCAATAAAACCTTCCGCAACAAGCATGATTTCACAGATAAGCTCGAAGTCCGGGACGACCATGGCGCAGGGCCTGGGGAGAGCGGCGGGGTCAGCAGAGCCGTGCACAGCAGCGCGTCCCCGCGCCCTCCCGCAGCCGCCTGGGCTTTTCCATGCACATCCTGCAGTGCTCCTCTTAGCACGAGCCTGGGGTCTCGTGGTGTCCTGCCCGGAGCAACCTCCCGCTCCAAGTGGGAGCATCGGAGCCACAGCAGGTCACTCTGGGCCTTTTCCAGCTTTCCCCTCCTCTCCTGCAAGGAGGACCTGGCTCAGACCTCCCCGCCAGCCCCACTGCGGGGCTGCGGCCGCCTGCGTGTCCTGGTGGCCGGTGGAACGGAACTCCCCCGGCTCAGTGGTCCCAGGGCTGTGAGCCCCTCGTGCCCGGGTCCTTCTCGCCCCGGTGCCGCACACCCCTCGGCATGAGCAGAGGGCTGTCGCGGGAGGTGGCACACGGGTGCAAAGGTAGCCGGCCGAGTGGGGGCTCCTCTGCCCATGGTACCTGAACAGAGCTTTCAAATTCTCTGGCAGTTCCGTCCGTCCCGCGTAGCCGGGATTCATGGTGATGAAGAGCCCGACGGACGGGATCAGAGCGATCATCTCCCCCAGGAAGTTGAACCTCTTCTTCTTGGCGCGGATGGCATCCTGGACGCACTTCACCTGCAGCGGTGTCGGCGCGGATGGTCCCGGCATCGTGCACGGCTGCGCGCCGCTCGCCGAGCAGAGCCGCCCGGCCCCACCTGCACGGCGATGACGGAGAGCACCTCCACCGCGATGCGGTTGAACTCGTCGAAGCAGCCCCAGGCACCCGTCTGCGCCAGCCCCTTGTAGATGTTGCCGCAGGACTGCGGGGACAACGCGTTAGAGCACGGGGAGGGCTGCGCTCTTGGAAGCTGCTCCCGGGCTTTTCCTGCAGGGAGCCGGGACGTGCACGGGGCAGCGGTGCCGCCGTCCCGCACTCTACCTTGTAGTCCATCTGCTCGGAGCAGTTGAAGACGTAAACCATCATGCCCACGGCGCGGCCCAGGTCCTTGGTGGTCTCGGTCTTGCCGGTGCCGGCGGGCCCGGCGGGAGCGCCCCCCATGATGAGGTGCAGGGACTGCGTCAGGGTGATGTAGCACCTGGGGCGGCGCGGGCGGCTCAGCGGGCGCCGGTGCCGGCGCGGTGGCGGCTGCGTGTGCGCGCGCGGCCCTACCGGTCGGTGAGCGGCGTGATGACCAGGCGCGGCGTGTTGCCCAGGTACTCGTACGAGTACTGCAGCTGCGCGTCGCAGATGTTGGCGTAGCAGTGCCGCTGCTCCTCGTCCCAGCGGTGCCGCAGCTGCGACTGCCACGTGAAGGCCTGCGCGCTCTCCACCTGCGGGTGCGCCACGCGTTGCAGCTGGGTGCCACCACCCCTGCTGCCACCTCCCGCTGCGCCCCTGTGCGTGCCCGTCAGCGCGGTCACTCCTGAGCCCCAGCTACTTCCAAAACAATAAAGTAACAGGAGAAACTTTGTTTGGAAATGCTGAGCAGCAAAGCAATGGAAATCAGACCTTGTAACTCCCACCTTTGCAAGGATCATTTTGGCCACAACGTCCCTGGCATGGACGTCTATGGTACAAATCGTCATGATCTTCATTCTGTCCCCTGCAGACAGGTTTCCAAGGAGCAGCGAGATCAGCGCGTTCAGCTGGTTGATCTGTATGAGGAAAGGAATGATTAAAACAGGGAATTGCTCTGTGCTTTGCCGAGCTTACCATGATCCTCAAACCAAGCCTGAGAGCAGAGGGTGGCTGCGAGTCAGGACGCGGGATGCAAACCTGCTTCTTGTTGTAATCTTTAATTGCATTTTCATATCCTTCCTCCAGCCTTGCAAAGGCAATGCCGACTTCGGTGGTCCACCAGATCTGGGTGCACGTCAGCGCTATCTGCAAGGCAGCATGCAGAGAGATGGGGCTCCCGAAGCTGCCTGTGCTCCGTGCCCTCGGTGCAGGCACCAGCGAGGGCTTTGCAGGGGTCGTTCAGGCCCCGAGCGCCAATGCGCAGCCGCTGCATCCGCGTGTGCGGCCAGCTCCGGGAGCCCTGTCCCCACCTGCGCCGGGTAGTCGAACACCCACTGCTCGCGCGGCTTCTCCTCGTAGGTGACCACGGCCTCGGGGATGAGGTGCCGCAGCGTGGAGCACATCCTCTCCAGCACGCGGTTCAGCCACACCTCCACCTGCGGCAGGCGCAGAGAGTCCTGCTCTGCCGCGGGTCCCTGTTTGCCCTGGCGTTGCCCCGGGCTAACCAGGACCTGCTCTATAGACCTCAGTGCTCGGCCTTCCGCCTGCAGCCTACGGCTGTGGTCTGGGGGTGGACGAACAGGGGAGGCCCTGGCTGGAGCTGCCGGCGGCTGCAGGGCCGGGCGGGTTTGGTGTCGCTCTCGTACAGCCGCGACGGAGATCCCGGGCCTCGTGGCTGCATTTCTCAGGCTGCGGCCACATGCACCAGCCAGGGAGGCGTCCCCAGGCTCTCACCTGGCCGGACAGGTCGCACTCCTTGTCCAGGTCCACATACTCCTCCTCCTTGCTGAACATGCCCAGGCCGATCTTGAGGGGCTTGTTGTCCGGACCCATGCGGAACTTGAGTTTAGCGAGGCTGTCAAACAGCTTGGACAGGTGCCGGGACACCTGGAACAGACGTGACAGGAGCTGCCGTGTCGGCACGGGGAGGGCGCCGCGTGTCGGGAGCGAAAACGCCACGTGTTGGACACCAGCAGAGGATCTGCCTCTGCTCCTCGCAGCCCGGGTACCTCGGTGGGCTCGTTTCCGTTAGATAAAATGTCCAGCAGGTCTGCAGAAGAAACAAAGTAGAATCTGGGGAAAGCCAAGCGTTTCGTCTCCAGGTATTCAGCCAGAGCCTTCTCGCACAGCGCCAATCTAGGAGAAAACAGAAGAAAAGCTGCAGTTTAAAAATATCATTATGCTTTACTGCTTGCAAAGTGGTCATCACCTTGAGCAGGATGTCACTTCGGCTGCTAGGGAAATTAAGCCTTTCTTTTGGCAGTAGAAGTGGCTTCATGGGGATTACTTGAACCTCACCTTTTCTGCAAGGCTTCTAGCTTGTCATAGAGCCCGGGCTTATTTGTTGCCTCGATTACATTGGGGGTTTTCACTGCGTCTGCCATCAGTTCCTGCAGGAGGAGAAGCAATTCAGCAAACAAAGCCCAGCAGGGCGACCAGGGCAGGGCAGGACGGGCAGGCTACTCGCTTTGAAATCCTTATCGATGGAGTCAAAACGCTTGGAGTCTTCCGGCAGCTGATTGCGGATGTCTTCGGAGCCAATGAAGATGCTCTCGAGGTGACTCCACGTTCTCTGCACCTCAAACCAGATGCTTATGACGGAGTCGGTGGTAGAGAGCTTCTGCTGCCAGCTGGACACCTCCTGGAGGAAGAAGGCCAAGTACTTGGACGTCATGAGGTTCTGCAGCTGCACCTGGTTGTCCTCCAGCGTCTCGATGAGCGCCTCGTCCGACTTGAGGAGCATGGTGCCCGTCCTGGTGTGGGGCTCGTGCTCGAACTGCATCGCCGACCAGGTGACGTCCAGAGCCTTCAGCACCTGCGGGCAGAGCGCGAGCCGGAGCGAGTCATCGGAGGGGACTGTCCTGCTGCAGGAGCAGGGCAGCGGGAGGCGGCGGGGCGCCGAGAGCAGGGCTGAGCCGCGGCGTGAAGCGAAGCGAAGTGAAGCGAAGCAAAGTGAGCCGTGTCGGCCCTACCTTCTCCATGCCCGACTCCTTGATGGCTTTGTCCACGATGCCGCGGACCTCGTCCTCAAACTTGTGCAGGTTGAGCTGCAGCAGCTCAGCGAGCGTCGTGTCCTCGGACATGGTGAAGTTCACCTGCGGTGGTGGTGGTGGTGAGCGGTGCCGCCCTGGGGGATGCTCCCGCCGCCGGGAGACGGACACGTCCCGTTCCGTCTCGCGGGGCTCCCGGCTCCGGCCAGGGCACCTTGGCTGCCTGCATGAGCTCGTGCCAGTGCCGGTCCCGGATGGCCGGGTTCTGCAGCTCGTTCACCGCCCGCAGGGACGTGATCATGTTCTTCACGCTGTTGTCCAGCCCGCTGAACGCGTCCCAGCTTCTCATCTCCTTGTCCAAGCTGCGAATGTCCTTAGCAAACTTCTTGGAGTCGATATCCATCTGCTCCACGTTGATGTCCTTCCACCTGGTGGTCTTCCAGTCGTCAATGCTGGTGTTGACCTGAATGTGGGGGTACCTTTACGTAGGTCCTGAGTTCACCAGGAGGTACCAGCACCAAGCAGAGCGCTGCACAGGCACTGCCACGCCAGGCACACGTGTGCTCCCCTGATCCAGTGCTCGCCTGGCGGTCCTGCCCATGCCCACGTGCCACCTACCAGGACGATCATGTCCCAGAGCTCCTTGAGCAGCCGCACTTCCTTGTGACAGGCCTTGAGCTGCTTGTAGTCGGGGACGGACACCTCGAAGAGCCCGGCCGATGTGGACAGCGCTGCCATGTCGCTCTCCAGGGCCGCGATCCTCTTCTGCTGCTGCATGGGAAGAAGAGGCAGCGCAAAGGTTTGGAAGCGCGTCCCAGTGCATCACCGGGCACTGTGAGCCGGGAGGGTGCTGCTGTCCCCGGCAGGACCTGGCCAAGGGGACAGCCCCTGTGGCGGGGCCAGGTGCCCCGGGCACGTGTGCACATTACCTTGTTGAGGGACTTGTAGGGGTCGGGGTCGCTGTAGGAGAAGGGGGCGCATTCCCGGAACTTCTCCCGGAATTCTTGCTGCCGGACCTGCGAGAGGCCGCGTGCTGTGGCGGGGCAGGGTGGCAGCGCGTCCCCCCCCGGCCCGTGCGCGGCGTCACCTCGAACTGCTGGCACTTCCTGCGCAGGATGTTGACCTCGTTGGCCTGCAGCGGCGCCACGTTCTGCTTCACCTGGAAGGAGAGCTTCTTGGTGTTGTTCCACTGCTCGGGCAGGTCCTGCGGGGACACGGCACTCAGCACCGGGCACGGCGCCCGGCGCGCGCCCGGCCCGGCGCCACGCACGTGCAGCTGCTGGTGGATCTCCTCGGGCATCTCCTCGCCGTAGGTCTTCAGCAGCGCGATCGTTTCCTTCAGGGGCTCGAACATGCCGTCCGTAGCCGCCTGCCTGTCCTTCACCCGCATCAGGTGGCCCATCACCTCCACCAGCCCGTCGTAGTCGCCCTCCTTGAGGGGTTTCATCAGGCCGGCGTTGGCCTCTTTCATGAAGTTCTCCAGCTCCTGCAGGCTGGAAGGTGGAGATGGGGGATGTTGTGTGAGCGGATGGCGGCCACCACCGTCCTTGCAGATGGCAGCGCACACCCGGGCATCCCCCCAGGGTGCCGGGTGCCTTCTCCAGGCTCCAGGAAGGTGCCGGGGACTGAGACGGGCTGCTCCTTCCCCATGCCGGGGCCCTGGCGGGTCACCTACCTGGTGGTGACGTGGTCGCTGAGGTGCTGCTTGAAGAGCAGGCTCCAGCGCTTGATGATGTTGAGCAGCGCCTGCTTGAAGGGGCGGCAGTCGCCCTGCAGCCAGCCGCCGAAGACGCGGCAGTTCTCGAACCGCGACACCTCCTCGTAGAGCTTCTCGTAGGAGTCGATCTGCGGCGCGCGCCGGTGAGGCCGGCTCGGTGCCGTCGCCGTGCCCGTCCCCGCGCGCCCGCCTCACCTGCTGCTGGAAGTGCGCGAGCGTGGGCGGCGTGCGCGGCAGGAACTCCTCGGCGTGCGCCTCCAGCTCGTCGGGCGTCAGCGCGCGCCCGAACGCCAGGAAGCGCTGCAGGAACTCCTGGGGGTCGTCCAGCCACAGGTAGGAGTAGCTCTCGAAGGAGGCCTCGTGCTCGCTCGCCCGCTTCGTGGCGCTCACCACCAGCGCCACCACCTCCTCCCGCATCTCGCTCAGGTCTGCCATGTCCTCCAGGTCGGTCTGCGGGACGGGCGCGCTTGGCGACCGGCGCGTGTGGCTCCCGTCCCGCCGCCCCGCACAGGACCGGGGCCCACCTGGTAGTTGAGCTTGCCCTGCACCAGGCGCGGGATGAACTTGGCCGAGGCGTAGATGTCCTTGAGCAGCCCGTCCACCAGCTCGAAGAAGCTGTTGTCCTCGGCCGCGTCCATGGGCGGCCGGTGCCGCACGCGGTCCTCGTAGAGCTCCATGTGCGCCTCGAACAGCGGGGCCACGCTGGTCTGCAACACGTCGCACGGCCCCCTGGTGCCTGCCCGTCCCCATGCCCATGCCCATCCCCATCCCTGTCCCGGCAGGTCCTCCCGGGCATGGCGCGGGCCAGCCGGAGCGCAGGAACCCCAGTGCTGGCACATCCCCATAAGGGGCTAGGAGCCAAAGCTGAACCTGAACCTCAACGTACATCTGGGACCATGTTGCTGAGCAGGAACTGTAAGGATTTCTGAATGAGCTTGAAGAACCCGTCCAGTATTATCTCGTCTATGTATTCCACGTAGTTCAGCCACTTCTCCGATGACGTATCGGCCTTAAATAGATCAGCGTTTTCCTGCAAGCAGAAAGAAGTATGCGTGTATTTATCAATAAATATGTCTTGATAAGGCAGCAGGTTCCACGGTCCATGTGACTCATTGCGTGGTTTCTGCAGTTGTGCCTCTCAGAGCCTGGCAGGCACCCCCCAGCCCAACGCAAAGCACGTGTGAATTGTGTTAATTGTGTTAATTGTTAATCCCCCTTGAGAGGATCCCCCGCAGAGCGCTGGGGTGCTCCTCACCATCACCATGTTCTGGATCTTTACGCCCACGTCCCTGATGGCCGCGTAGCGCTTGTTTAAGTGGTTGGCTTTCCCGTCCAGGTCCAGCAGCGCCGTCTCCTTGTTGTCCTTCCTTTCAAACAAGGGGCTGGCCGAGCACTCCTGCAAGGAGACAACAACGACGCTGTAATTGCTGCAAGGAAGCCGGCCGAGAGCACCGCGGTTAGAGGCCCCCGCAGGTGTTTGTCACCTCCATGAGGTGAGTGATGTTTTCCACGTTCAGCTTTGCTTTCTGGATTCTGGTCTCCAAGTTGTACACGATGTCTCTCATCTCCTGGATGTACTCCATGACACCTGCACGGACGGCGCGGCAGCGTTCCCGCAGGCGCCGCAGAGCCGCCCCGGCCGCGGAGCCGCCCCGGCCGCGCCGCCCACCCGCGTGGTTCCAGAAGAGGCTCTGCTCGGCCTGCTGCAGCTGCCCGTCGATGCCCTGCAGCTCCCCGGTGACCAGCGGCAGCTCCACCGACAGTACCGTCAGCCGGATCTGCGGAGCAGAGGCCGCGCGTTGGTCCCGCGGCGCACGGACGGCTCCGCGCCCGGCTCCGCTGCTGCAGCCGCTGCACAGAGCCGGGAGCCCGGCTGCCCCGCTGGTAGCACTTGCCTTGTTGTACCAGGTGACGATGAGGTCCAGGTTGTCCACGAACTTCCTGAACATCTCGTTCTGCGCAAAGAGACTCTCAGCGCTGGCCGGGATGTCCTTCTGCTGCTGGAAGGTCAGGTACTTCACTTCCCGGAGGACTGCGACGAGCTGCGAGACACCGTGGCTGCTTAGTGCAGGCAGCCACGTCCTGCACGGAGGGACGGGCATCGCGCCACGCCGGAGCTGGGCCCGGCCGCGGACCCGGCCTCGCCCGGGAGCACCAACCTCCCTGCTGAAGTTGACGCTGATGAGCGACGAGTCGGGGTCTCTGAGGATCAGGGGCTGCTCCAGGTTGAACTGGCAGTCCTGGTCCACCCTGCTGATCCACTCGGCGTAGGTCTTCTCCCGGTAGCCTCGCAGCAGCTCGATCATCTCCTCGTACTTCCCGGACACCAGCTGAGCCTCCGCACTGGCCATGACGCTGCCCCGGCCCCGGGAGAGAAGCCCATGAGCCGGGAGTGCCGGGGGGGACCCGCCTTGGGCAGGCGGGCGCGGGGCCGCGCTGAGCCCGGCTTACGGGTGGTCGATGGCCCACAGGTCCTTCCTGGGCCCCTCCAGCCGCTCCTGCAGCTCCAGCGCCCACTTGAGCTGCCCGGCCACGGGCGGCATGTTCTTGTTGATGGGCGGGATGCCGCCCGCGGCCGCGGCGGCTGCCACCTGCGCGTCGTACATGAGCTTGGCGTTGTCCAGCTCCGTGTTGAACATCTCCAGCAGCGCTGAGTAGTAGGGGGAAACCTGCGCCTTGATCAGGGGTCGCTCCAACAGCGAGGAAAACATGTGCACCAGCTAAGGGAGGGAGGAAGGGGTCAGTGCGGCGTGCATCCACGTGCCCCGCTAGAGCCGGCGGGTGCTGCGGATGGTGCAGATGGCCATTCCCAAGCATGAGGACTGGGAATTTGCTTGGGAGTCAGAGTCATTGAGCAGTAACCCTTAGGGATGTCCCAAGCCTAGGGGACTCGTGCCTACCTTGACAGCAGAGGCCATGCTGTTGCAGTCATTGAACCCTTGGCAGAAGATGGTCGTCAGGCGCCGGTCCAAGTCCTGGATTTTGGTCTGGAACTCGGCAAAGTCTTTATTCAGTTGCTGTCAAGCAGAACCAAGTGATTTAAGCAGCAGCAGTGGCGCGTTTGCCCCCATGTGCCCCCTCATTTGCCCCGGGGGCTGTGCGCTGCCCGGGCCAGCGCTGCCGCGGTGCCACTCACCTCCTCGGCAGGGTCCAGCGGGTCGTACTTGCAGTCGGCGAAGCCCCTCACGAGCTCGGCCACCTCCTCGTAGATCTGGAAGACCTGGGTGCTGAAGATGTTGCCCCGCACGCCGCCCAGCTCCACCTTCTCCAGCTTGAGGAACTCGATGGCCGTCTCGTAGAGCTCCTGCGGGCGCGGGCAGCGTCAGCGGCGCCCCGCGAGCCCCGCGCCGCCCGCCGCGCGCTCACCTCGATGGTCCGCAGGCGCCGCAGGAACGAGTCCATCCTCCGGAAGGCCAGGGCGGGCGGGAAGTCCCAGCACTGCGGCTCCTGCCCCTCCTGGCGGCAGCGGCACCGTGAGCACGCGGAGGGGCCGCCGGCCGCGCGCCCGCGCCGCTGCCTACCGCGAAGAAGGCCGGCATGAGCTCGGCGCGGCAGGCGTCGTACGAGCACAGCAGCCGCTGCACCGTGGCCACGCTCAGCCGGACGTTGCCCAGCATCTCCTCGATCTCGCCCTGCAGGCCCTTCAGCACCTCCTCGGGGCTCAGGAAGTTGCGGGTCTGGAAGAGAACGGGGGGCGCTTGCGGCGCTGCCGGCCCCGCCTGCGCTCGGGGGCTTCCCGGCCCCCCTGCCCTGGCTTTGCAGGTCCCTCGGTTCAGGGGCTGCCTCTCATTCATCCTGGTTCTCCCACCCGACCCGCGTCCCCTGCGGCCCTGACAGCGGCTCCCGCCGGCAGCACCGGGAGCAGGAGCCGCGTGCGGGTGCCGCGCGCTGCCGGGCGGTACCATCTCGATGAGCAGGTTGCAGATCTCGCGCAGGATGACGATGACCCTGGCGGGCGAGTTGTAGTGGCGGGAGCGAGCCCACACGAGCCCCAGCGTGAAGAGCACGCGGTCGATGCAGGGCTGCAGCTGCGGAGCGGAGCGCGGTCAGCGCCGGAGCGGCCGCGGGGCGGCGGAGGCTGCGGCGACGCCGCCAGCCCTACCTGGCTGTACTCGGTCTGCTCCATGTCCTCGAGCAGCAGCTGCAGCGGGCGCAGGTGCAGGCAGATGTCACGGGCTTCCTCCAGGCCTGCGGCAGAGCGGGCTGAGCGCGGAGCCCGGCACCCACCATCCACAAGCAGCCCGGCATGCACAGCCACGGGCAGCCACCCATCGGCCATGTGAACCCCAGCACCCGCCGGCCGCGTGGGGCCTGGCACCCACTGGCCATGGGCAGCCCGGCACCCACCGGCTGTGTGAACCCCGGCACGCACCGGCCGCCACGTCGCTGAACACGCTCTGCAGCGCCGGCCAGTAGCAGCTCTGGGCATCGCGCAGGATGTCGGCGATGGCGGAGACGCGCGGCGAGAGCAGCTGTGGGGTGAGCGCGGGGTGAGCGCGGGGCGGCGGGCGCTCGGGGCGCTCCGCACGCGGGGCCGGCGCCGCGCGGCACCTGCTCGTTGATGCACTGCAGGTTGTCCAGGCGCCGCTGCCAGAAGTCGAACTCGGCGCGGGGCAGCGGGTGCAGCCCCTCAAGCAGCGGCTGCGCCGAGTCCTTGCTGAGCACGTCGCCCACCTGGTGCGCCCAGTCGATGATGATGGTCTCCACGGCGTGCAGCAGCGAGCTGTCGGTGGCCAGGCTGCGGGGCGCCCGCGTCAGCGGCACCGCGGGGATGGCGCGGCTGCCCACGGCACCCGCGGCTCCCACCTGTCCAGCACGGTGCTGGAGCCCGCCAGGCTGTCCAGCTGCTCCGGCAGCGGCAGCAGCGGCTTCCCCTGGATCTTGCCGCCCATGACGAACATCTCGTTCTTGAGGCGGTGCGCGTGGCGCACCACGTCGTCCACCACCACGCGCGGCCACCCCGCCACGTTGCCCTCGCTCAGGAAGAGCGGGTAGAGCACCTGCGGGCGGCGGGGAGGGAGGGAGGGCTGCTGCGCCGCGCGGCGCCGGGCGCGGGTCCCCGCCGGACCCACCTCCTCCACCACGGCGATGAGCTGCTCCACGGGCGCGGGGCTGATGTCGCCCACCAGCAGCCCGGCCTCGTAGTTGTCGCGCGTGATGTTCTCGCGCTTCCTCTTGACGAAGTAGACGCCCTTGCCCTTGAGCGTGGCGGGGAAGCACACGCAGGGCTGCAGCTGCCCCGTGGGGCCCAGCGCCAGCACCAGCTCGGCCGCCTCCGCCTTCTCGAAGAACTCGGTGAGCGCGGCCGCCGCCTCCTCGCTGCCCACGAACTTGGGCCACTTGTCGGGCTTGAGCCGCAGCAGCGGCGTCGCGAAGCTCTCCATGAAGTCGTGCCGCTTGTCGGGCGCCGCCATCGCGCCCCGGGGTGCCTACGCTGCCCGCGGGGAGGCCGGAGACCCCGCTCAGCCGGGCACGGCCGGAGCCGCCCGTCCCCCCGTGCCCGTCCCCCCGTGCCCATGAGCTGCAGCTGCGCGGGAGCCGCTGGAGCAGCCTCACAACCCCACGGCCCCATCCCCACCAGGCCCACAGCCCCATCCCCGCAGCCCCCAGCCCACCCCACTGCTTCCTGCGCCTTCCCCACGGACCCCAACCCCATCTCCACCCCCAGCTCCTCCCCACCCTGCCCCATCACCCCAATCCTGGTCCCAGGGGGCACCGGCTGCTCGCGGCAGCACAACCGCCTGCGTACAACTGCCCCCACACAACCGCCTACATACAACTGCCTGGGTACAACCGCCTGTGCACAACGTACAACCGCCTGCGCACCACAGCAGCCACCAACTGCCCTGGAACTGCTGTAACGGCCGCAGAACCTGCTGCAACCGCCACGGAACCCGGTGCAGCCGCCACAGAACCCAGTGCAACCGCCACGGAACCCGGTGCAACGGCGGCGGGGGGCAGAGCCGCAGCCCCTGCCCAGGGCCCATCCCCTGCTGGGCTCCGCTGCCCCTTCCGCCCAGGCCGGCTCCGGTTCCCGCTCCCATTCCCGCCCCGCGGCGCAGGGACCAGGCGAGCGGTCGAGCGCAGGTTCCTCTTTATTCGCTGCAGATCCTCAGTACTAGTTTACAAGGCCGTGGCAAAAACAAAACAGAACAAAACAAACCCCGACTGCGAATAACCCCCGCGCCGCCCCCGCCCCGCCGCCCGGGGGCCTCTGCGCCAAGGCGCGCCGTACAAAATAATCTAAAAGGAGAAAACTATACAGAAATATTTACACCTCTGATAAATAGACTAATACTGACGGGGAGCCGCTGCGGGGCTGGTGCGGCGGGAGCAGGAGCGGGAGCAGGGCAGGGCGGGCAGGGCTTGGCACAGGCGGCTCCGGGCAGGGCTCCGCAGCGGGCTCTGTCCTTGGGAAGCGCGAGCCCGGGCCAGGCGCTCCCTTGGGAAGTGCGTGTCCAGGCCGGGAGCTCCTCAGGAAGCGCCTGCCCGCGGCCAGTCTCTCCTCGGGAAGTGCGTGCCCGGGGCCGGTAGCTCCTTGGGAAGTGCGTGCCAAGGTCGGCTGCTCCATTAGGAAGCGCACGCCGGGGCCGGGTGCTCCGTCGGGAAACACGTGCCAAGGTCAGGTGCTCCATTAGGAAGCGCGCTCCAGGGCCGGGTGCTCCGTTAGGAAGCACACGCCGGGGCTGGGTGCTCGGGTGCCGCTCATGTGGGTCCCCGGTGCTCGTGCGGCCGGGGGCCCGGGACAGACCTGGCCCTCTACAACGAGGGCCTGGAACGGGACCCGCGCAGGGCCCGCCTGTCACCCCGGCACCGCTGGCTCCCCAGTCCCCCAAGTACTTGGGGAGCCCTCAAGGAGCTGTGGGAGCCCCCGGGGTGCTCCGGCCTCCCTGCCCGGTCCTGGCGCTGCCCGCGGGGCCCAGCAGAGCGGGCGCCAGTGCCTGGGTCGCTGCTGTGCAGCGGGATCCGGCATGGCCACAGCCCCGGGGACGTGTCCTGGGGGGACGTGTCCTGGGGGGACGTGTCCTGGGGGGCCGGACCCACCGGCGCCCCAGGGAAAGAGGCTGCGAAGCTGAAGCTGGGCCCCGCGCGGAGGGCCAGGCTGCAGCGGGAGCCGGCGGCGGCACGGCCGGGGCTGCTAGTGCCTCTTGGTGGAGGAGACCTTCTTCTTGCGGGCAGCCAGCATCTCGTAGAAGGGGTCCCTGCTGATGGCCGCCCTGCAGAGCGCAGCCCTGTGAGCCCCCGCCTGCCGCTGCCGCCCCGGGTCCCCAGCGGGTGCCACTCACTTGATGCACTTGATCCACTCCTCCTTCTCCTCGGGGGTGGGCGCCGAGATGCGGTACACGGTGTGGTTGCCCTCCACCACGCGCCCGTCCGCCTCTGTCTTGCAGGCCTTGATCACCTGGTCCTTGTTGTCGGGGATGTAGAGCTCAAAGCAGTTCTGCGTGAGGAGGGGCAGTCAGAGGGGGCTGCCCAGCGGGGTGACCCCCTGGGGCGGCAGCAGCTCCCCCAGGGCTCCCCGCTCCTGCCCCCCAGCGCCACGAGCCCCCCGGGCGCGTCGCGGCTCCCACCGGCTTCTTGGAGTCCTCCACCTCGCGGATGCTGAGGTTCTCCAGCGGGATGATGCCCCGGGGCTCCTTGTCCTGGCGGGTGAAGCAGGGAACAGGGTTTCACTGCGAGGCTCCCTCCCCACATGGTCCCCATGCTGCGCATCCCGCACCCCTGGGTGCCCCACGCCCGGGACGCCGCCCGTGGCGGTGCTCACCGTCGTGTACTCGAAGTAGTAGAGGCAGTTGTCGGTGAGGATGAACCAGCGCCGCTTCCACGTCTTCACGCGGCCGCCTGCGGGCAGAGGGGGCGGTTGGCGCGGGCGGGCGCGGGCTCGTGCGGGCCGCGGCCGAGCGGCTCCCGCCACCGGACACGCGGGACACGGAAGCGCCACGGCGGCAGCAGCAGCGCAGGCAGCACAAACCACGGCAGGGCACGAGCGAGAGCGCAAAGCGGACGGATGAGGGTGATGGCGGCGGCGCCACGAGCCCCCCGGGGGCTGCGGCCGTGTGGGACGGCGACGCGGGCGCCACGAAGCCCCGCAGCTCCCACCCCGCAGCGGCCGCGGGCGGCTCTGTCGGGCTCGGGGTGCCACCGGCCGGAGACCCCGTGGGCCCTGCCTGGGCGTGGCATGAGCAGAGCCCCCCAAGAGCCCTGCGTCCCGCACCGCGAAGAGCTCCGCTCCTTTCCGAGCCGCCCTCGGCCGCCCCGCGGTGCCGGCCCACGTTGCGCCGCTCCGTCCCAGTCCCACTCCATCCTGCTCTGTCCCATCCCGCTCTATCCTATCCCACTCCATCCCCCTCTGTCCATGCCCCTCCTGCTTGGTCCCATCCGTCCCCTCCCTCCCTGCTCCGTCCCCTCATCCAGGCGGTGGCAGCAGGGCAGGGAGGCGGCGCCGGGGGTCCCTGGGGCCAGCAGAGCCCCCCAGGCCACCCCTGTGCACGGCCACCTCCCTGCCCGCAGCCGGGCAGTGCTGCGAGGGGCACCCAGCGCCGCCCCTCTGCGCGCAGGGACCTCCTGCGCCCCCCGGAGCCGCCCGATCCCACGGGCGCCCCTGGCCGAGAGCGCGCGGAGCCGGTGCCGGCGGGACGCGGAGCGGCGGCCGGAGCGGGACGGGGGCGGTGGTGGTTGTTAGCAGCGGCAGCGATGGGGCTCAACGGCAGCGATTAAAACGGAAAGGAAAGAAATGAACCAAGCGCCAGCGGCGGCAGCGGCGGGTGCAGAGCGGGACAGGGGTACGTACCTCCTGGAGTTGGGGGAAGGAAAGGAAGAGCCAAAATCATGGAAACATACAAATGAGGGAGAAAAGAAAATTAAAAAAAAAAAAAAAAAGGGAAAAAAGGAACCCCCAGAGATCCCCCCGCCCATGGAGCTGCGTGGGGCAGCGGGCACCGAGCCCGGCCTGGGGAGCCCCGATGCTCCCTGGGGAGCCGTGGCCACCCTGTCCCTCCGAGCGGCCCGTAGAGCCGGGCCTGGAGACGCCTGCCCGGCGTGGGAGCGGGAGAGGACAGAGAGGACAGGGCTGGGATCTCGCGGTGCCGCCCTGCGCGGGCGCTGCTCTGCTCCAGCCCGTCCACAGCGGATGACAGAGCGGGACCGGCCCCAGCGAGAGGACGGGCTCCGGGCACAGCCCCAGGCGCCAGGTCCTGCTCCGGCTCCCGCCTCCCCCTTTCCTCACCCTGCCCGCGTGGAAAGGTCCCCAGCACAGGGAGAGGCGCAGAGCGTGGGGCAGGCTCGGCGTGCAGCGGGGATGCCATGCACGCTGCCTGCTTGGAGCCGGGATGCGCAGGTGATGCCAGGGAGGGAGGCAGGCTCCGCGCTGTACTGTGCTGCGGCGCGGCGGGCACGCGCGGCCCGGGCGCGAGGAGGGCTCCGTGCCGAGCCCGGGGTGCCGCAGAGCCAGGCCTGCCGCGGAGCTGGGCCCGCTACTGGGCCCAGGGCGGCCGCCGGGTGCATGGACGCGCTCCTGGGAGTCCAGCCCGCAGCGCAGCCCCTGCTCTCTGCACTCGGGTGCAAGGTCCCCAGCACCAGGTCCCGCCTCTGGACACATGGTGCCGGCCCCGGCCCGGCTCCAGACGTGGGGACAGGCTGCCCTGCCCAGGTGACGCCCTGCGCTCTGTGCCACTCACCCAGCTTCAGCAGCCAGCCCTCGCGGTCGGGGTTGAAGAAGGTGTGCGTGAGGTCGTTGCCGTCATCCTCGGGGATTTTGAAGGGTTCGTTCTTGATGCTCTCATAGAGATTCTGACAGAGACGCGGGGCGTCACCCGTGTCCCCGCCAGAGGCCGGCTCTGCCCCGGCCCTGCCGCGTCCCTCACCCTGAGCAGCTCCTCGGGCAGGTCCCCGCCGTCGTTGATGCCGCGGTTCATGGCAATGAAGCGCTCGGCCGTGGGCTTGTCCTTGACGTTGGGGTTGTGCAGGCTGGTGTTGAGCATGATGATGGCGAAGGAGAGCACGTAGCAGGTGTCTGCGGACAGGGCGGCAGTGAGCGGCGGAGCCGGCTGCGTGCGAGGCGCCGCGGGCGCTGCTCACCCGTGCACTGGAAGACGCCCGGGTTGCACTGGCAGTAGCGCTGGGCGAAGGCCTCCATCATGCGGTCAATCTTCTGCGCCTCCCCGGGCAGGCGGAAGCTCCACAGGAACTGCCTGCGCAGAGAGCGGCCGCGCTGCTGCGGGGCCCCGTGCGCCTGCCCCGCGTGCGCCCCGCGCACCGCAGCGCCCGGCCC
>JAVCKT010024473.1:20704-33936 GCA_032273925.1 Rhynchotus rufescens | reverse complement strand
TTCATGAAGCTGTGCTCCTGCCTTTGATGATTAAAGAAATTTTTAATATTCAAATAAGCGCTTGCCAAGTGATTAACAAAGAACAAGCACGCAGGAATATGGAAATGGAGCTGGGGAAGATTTGGGAGTCACAGTCTGTGCAGTAAAGACAGCGCAAAATTTCATAAACAAGATAGGCAGATAACCCAATTCAAATCTCAGCAAATAAAGGGAGGGAAAAATTCTTTCTTTTTTCCATCAGTTTGGATATTGTATCAGTCACTTTGGAGAATAAAAGCAACCTATGCAGTAAGACTAGGGGGAAAAAAAAATCCGTACCCTGAGAAGCTCAACCCTGCAATTACAGAGTAAGCATCCTGGGCTAGAAGCTGATAGGGAAATGATGGCCAAACCCGCTGTCTGCTGTGGGCTAGTGCTTTCCAAAACCTTTAGTCTACCTGATGCTGAGAGGCAAACCCGCTACTGAGAACTGCCAACTTGTTGTATGTGAGAGGCGGGAGTCAAAGGTATCCTGAAATAGCTGAAGCCAATTCCTGCAGTTCAATCCCTTTCACCAGCTAAGGAGCGCAGAGCTGGGATTGTTCACTGGCTGGGTAAGGAGGGAGGGAGTGCAAAAGAAAAAAGAAAGATTATTATAAGGGAAAAAAATGAGAAAAAGAGTAAAAAAGGAGGATGTAAGAAGGTCTCAACTATCCACCCTGGCAATCAATTGGTAAAAAATGTGCTCTCCATGTTTGAGTGGGAAAGGTCCTCCCCTCCCCGCAGGTTTCTGAACGAGGATACAAAAATCCAGTCACATTACAAAATGTCTGATAAGTTCAGGCTCTCAGAGTTTAATAGCTTTGCTAAGGATTCACACTGAAGCACATAACAATATTAGCTGCTAAAATGACTTTACGGTTAAAATATAGCTAATTAGCAGCAATGACATCCTTTTTTTTTTCTTCTTTTCCGGAAAAGCAGTTAACTTTGTGTCTACCTGACAAAAAGGGAATATGGTTGAGCTCTTTCTGACTCTCCAAGAACAGAGTAAGGATGTCTTCAGACTCTCAGGGCACTGGGAAACCAACTCACCTTCTTTGTTATTAGATCCTGGGGTTTCACGAGCCTGTTTGCCTTTTCTGCAGCTCTTTAAAACCTCTGGTCAATTATTTCCTATTTCAAAAATCTAAAGAAAGCATAGTCTAGGCCCCATTTAATAATTTGCTGATGTCTTCAGAATGTAAGATTTCAACTCAACTCTACTTCAAAAAAAAATCAATATATAAAACAACGTGAGGACAACACTACAAAATTCACAAAATGGCCATGACTGGAACCATCAGAATTGCAGTGAAAACACATCATGGAGCTAATGGGATTTTCCCCGCCCTTCCTCCTCCCCCCCCCCCCATATCTGCTCCATTTTTAGAGATACAAAAATATCCACTATTTATGTACCACAGGCAAGAAAAAGGAGAAAAAAAAAGAAGAAAAAAACAAAATGCCAAAATGTAAGTACAGATACGGTTAAAGACCACGCAGGAGTATTGCCGAGAGTCTTTCCTCTGAATAATGCCAAGACCTTTCCAACACGCCTGTTGTCTCTAGGTGTGTGTGGGAGGGTGAAGTGTTACATTACATAACATATATGCTGCAGCGGCTATGCACAATGACACTGATTAAAAAGCTTGACAGTGAAACTCAGCTTTCCATTTCCTGGCTTTTGGTACTTTGCATCAGACCCTTCAACACCATAAATGTTATCTTTTGTCCGCTAGATTTCTTTGGCTTTATTTTAATCAATGCATTTTCTCTTTTAATGACACAGAAGCAACTAACAGCGCATGCAGTTGGTTGCTTTGAAGCCCTTCTTAAATGGCAGTTAAGTTCTACCATATAAATGTGAATACTTAATATTTATGCCACGCGTTCTCTCTTTCTTCCCTTAAAAGCACCCCATTTACATATTTCTGGAGAATAATGATACTTGAGCAGGGCAGGTGAACGCGCACTTCAGCATATGGAGTCAATGCAGAAAAGTATTAAGAGTCAATATTGTAAAAAAGCAGCCTCTAAATTTCAGTGGCTTGCATTGAGCATGCAGCTGTGGTTGCCTGTCAGTAGTTAGAAGCTGTAATAATAATAATAATAACAACAACAATAATAACAATAATAATACGCCTTTCATTTCTCCAGTGCCTTCCACACAAGGATCTGGAAGCACTTTGCGAAGATAAATAAACCGGGCCTGGAACACCCCGTGTGGTTAATAAATATCTTAATATATCTAAGTGCGGTGCCCCGCGCGCGGCTCGTCTCGCTGCGCGGCTGCCCGGGCTGCGAGTCGCTGCGTCGCCCGCAGCCGGGGCAGGCGCCGGGGTTCGTGTGCTTAACTTGCCTACCAGGCCACGGGGACTTGCAGGAGAAGCCCCCGCTCTGTTAGGTTGATTTTGGAGGGGCAAAAGCCGCTTTTGGGGAAGCCAGGTGCTGTGTTTTGGTGGCCCAGGGGGTTGCGGCGGGGCCAGGCGCTGCCATGAGGGCGGCTGCCCACCCTGAGGAGCCGGCTCCGAGGCCTCCCCACAGCCCCACACCTGCTCCCCCCACCACCCTGGCTGTTTTTAATGAAGCTAAGGGGGTAACCAAACATCTCCGTTAATCCTGATTGAAACTATGAGGAAAATGCAGCCCCTGCGGCTGAAAGAGGCCTCACTTCCCCATCCCCTTTGCAATGTCGCCTCGCCAGCCCCGTGGCACCGGCCATGGAACACACACACAGTGTGAGGAGGGAGAGCAGCAGCCCAGGGACCCCAAACACCCTCAACAGAGCAGGGGAACAGCCCTAGCGCGTGGGCAGCCTCGGAAAGCGGGTCTGGGGAGTGCAGATCCCACCATCCCTCCATTCGTCCCTCCATCCGTGGGACGCAGCCGGCACAGGGCCCCCGCTCCCGGCCGGCCTGTCTCGCCGCCGCAGCAGCCGGGTAACAAATGACAATAATCACCCTGATCCGACAAGTTTGTTTTCCAGCGGGCACAAAGGGCCAGCAATAAACAGTTCATCAATTTTCCCAACTTTGTTCCCCAACTCCCATAATTAAGTCCCAGGCAGGCTCCGAGGGTTATAAAAATCCTCGTGGGCATTAAATTTTTTTGTCCCGATTATACCGTGAATATTTCTATAATGCCAGCAAATATTCTCGATACAATTAAAACATATAACCGCTCCCTAAACAGAGGATCACAGCTATTTAACTAGCCCTGGAATTAATAAATGGACTCAGCGGATGGAAAGAGTTGTTTCAAAAGACTCCCATAAAGGCAAAGTAATACATATATGTAGCCAGAGAGGCACCCCTGCCAGTCACCCGGAGCCTGACCACCGCGGTGTGGTCAAGGTGCTCAAAGAAGGAGCCAAACGGGGCAGGGAAGAGCCACAGGTGCCCGGGAGGCAGCGGCGCTGCTGGGCTCCCTGTGTGAGGGGCCGCTTGGGAGCGAGCCCTGTCACATCTGCACAGGCCGCGCCGCACACGAGCGTCCTCGGGCAGCGCGCGGCCCCGCGGGGGACGACAGCAGGGATTTGCTGCTCAGATGAGCACGTCTCCCTCGCCCCAAACTCTGCCTTCCACTAATATTTGCAAAATTTTTCACTGACACTAAAAAAAAAAATTAAAAAAAAATCAGCGGTGACATTAGGCAGAAGTGAGACCTTAGGAGCTCCTCGGCTAGAAGTGAACGCCTGGATGCTGAGGGAACTTTGAGGAAGGAGATGGATGGATGAAGTCACTCTCCCCCTCCGTGCCTCAGTCTCCCCATCTGTGAAAACTGGCTAAGAACATCAACCTGATTTTGTTAAATGTCCTGGAAACTTAAAAAGACTCTGTACGAGCAATACATGAAGCAGCAGCACCGTTAACTCTGTCTCTGCTGGGAATGGAAGGAGGACTACCAGGTAATGCCCAAGGCCCTGCAAAGCACAGATCATTAATATATACAAGCAAAGCACAGGTCAATATACAAGCACCACTAACTCTGGAAAAGAATCCCGTTTTCCTCTGGCTCACCTCTTGCCAAAAGCGATGTAAATGTAGGCACATCATAAGTGCTGAATGTCAATATGAAAAACAGTTTACCTGTCTAGTGTCGGTGAATGTGCTTTACGCTACAAGTAGTGTAACAGTGTATGTGTGTTGGGGGGGATCCCAACTAATTTGCACATTTATAATTTGCAGATTTGCCCTTGTGCACAGCGCACTGCTCACATTCTGCAAAGCATTTTGCTAACACCAAGAGAACTTAAACAAGCAAAGCAGGGTAAGCGATCTTTAGAAACAAAAGGGCCACAGATTTTAAAAATGAGGATTCCCTTTGCGTTTCGGATTTCCCAGGGGAAAAGCATTGCAGCCATGTGTGTACAAGTGGGTTGAAGTTTGATAACTGAAACTGTCAAATTAAATGAGCAGAGCAATCAGCTGGAGATTGTAAAACAATCCACCAAATGGGGGGAACCCTGAGGATCTTCAGCTTCAGTCGTCAATTTACTGGACAACAGTGCAACTGAGTAAATAAAGAACCTGCCCTGAAAAGCAGAGGTGCTAGGAAATTAACCAAACCAGTTGTTTTGGATTAAGGAATGCCAGCGGACCCAGCAACTCAAGAATCTAGTTCAGCCTATTACATAAGTGAAAAAAAAGGGGGAAATAATCTAGAGTGAACTGACATTTCGTTTGCATAAGGAAACATGTTGCAAACCTGCAGCACAAGCCTGCTGCTAAATGGCACAATGAAGAGTTTTATCTGAAGACATCAATTCGAACAGAATTTGGCCTGTTGCAAGTATTAATTTCATTAGGCAGGATGACAGGACCCTACCTGGAGAGGTAAATCTCAAGCATAGTAAAAATAACCCCATGTTCCTTTCAATATGACACAAAACTGCTAAAAGTAAAATCAACTACAAGAAAGCAAGAACCATTTTGAATATACAGTGTTCTTTTTTGTCTGGGCCAGTTTCTCCCATACCTCTTAATTCACCAGTGTATTTGTACAGAAGAGCATCCCTCAACATAAGATAAAAGTGTAAGACAAAAAGGTTCTTTACTATCAGGTCTGTTTGCAATGGAAGCCCAAGTTGATTTCTTAGGAAAGCATATTTATAAAAATAAATGGGAACAAAACAGAGATACTAAACAAACCAAGGTGAAGCAAAAGACATTCCTTAAAGCCATGTTCAGAATGAGGAAGTTATATTAAATTCACAGGTATCACTCCAGTAAATAAATGCTAGTGAGTTTTTGTTTTGTTTTGTTTTTGATGAAAATGTCAATGTACTCTAACAGGAGCTTAATGCTCTAACTAAATCTTTCTATAACCTCTTGCATTGCAAGCAAAATCCCTAAAATGTCACCAACTAAAAATATTGAACTGGGTTGTAATTAGTTTCAACAAAGTAGTCCTTTTAACCCTAATTTTCTACATGCGGATGGCATTTCTGAAGTAAGTATTATGAACCTTCTTTAAGTAGAAGTAGAATCTAACTACAAAATCACAAGCAGTGATTTAGCAATTCTTCCTGTAAGCATCTCTTTTATTTCCCTGTAATAAATTTAAATCTATTCTTCAGTCTCTTAAAAAGTGATCAGAAAAAATATGCCTGCACACCTAAACCACCACAACAAACAATTTTTTTTAAATAACATTCTAATCACTAATATAATAAAGACTGTTATAACAAGTTAGCACTGGTATCATTATTCCTTATGATTCAATATTGTAATGACTGGCTGTAACAGAGGTTTATGTTCTGCCGAGGTTTATACCACTATTTAATGTAATTAAACAAACTGGCAGCCGAAGCCTCCATGGAAATATCATTTCTATCACAGAGTATTCCCACCAGAAATTCAGAGGAATCATAACATGCAAACTTTGATTCTGTTTTATTTTCTCTCCTGTTCCGAAACTGCTCTGGCATTTCTCGGTCTTAGCAAAGTGGAGGAAGGAATTAATTTGGCTCCCGAAGACACAGTGTTATTGACAGCTCTAATAATCCATGGCAGATACCCAGCCCCGCGAAGGCGCAAGGACGCGGCGCTGCGCGAAGGAGCTGTGTTCGTTCCGAGCCCCATGTCGACAACAGTGGCCCCGGCCGGGGCAGCTCAAGGGGCAGCAGGACCCCCAGACCCACAGCCGTGGTGGCAACAGAGAAACTCCAATACCCATCCCAGGCCAGATCCCTGCTCCCATTCTGGAAACGGGATAAGACCCTTCTCTTGCGAGCAAAAAGTAAATACATGAAACGCTCTGATGGGAAAAAAGATTTTTTTTTTTTTAATCCCCTGATTTTAAAATCAAACAAGTAGAGGCCGAAAGGCTTCTGATCCTTGTTGCCTCTGGGATCATGGACATCTGGGGTAACAGCATAAAGGAGAATGGGATCGTGCCCACATGACTAAAAATGTTGCTATCTGAAGTGCTTAATTCCAGGGAAGTGTCTGTCCCTTGGAAAGGGAGTTACTCTTGGGGCCTCCCCTCGCCGCAGCTCCCTTCTGACAGCAGACGTGCCCTAAAGGTAAGTATAGTTTATATATAGTCTATATATAGACTCTATGGGGAAGGGGGCACAAGGAATGATAGCGAGAAAGGAAAAATGTCTGGTTCTTATTATTGCTCTCTGCAGTGCTTTCACCTCCACAAACAGTCCTTTTAAGAAAGAGCTTCTGTAGCAGAAGTTTAAGTTTCCTTAAGCCAGGCTCCTAAACCGCCAGGATCTAGTTACGCTTTTTCTCCTTCTCAAGACTGCAACACTTCTATGTTGTAGCCTCATGGCGGGGTGGGGGGCCGAGGGGGAGCATCGTGGTGTCGCCGAAGAAAAGAAGTCACCGGGTTTTGCAATCCAGCAGCTTCCTTGGCAGGGAGAACTGCTGGCTGGCATAATGCGCTCATTTGACAAAACTACTATTTCTGGGCACGCACTCAAAAACAGGTAGGAAGCAAATGCTGAGAAATAAGGAAGTAAAAACAGCCAACAGATTTTTCACTACCAAGAACGCCAAGAGTAAACATGATTTATTTAGCTGTGTTTAACATGTCTCTTCTGCACTAGACTGCAGAAATCTGCTTGCATTTAGGGGAGGAGGAGGAGGAGGCGGGGGGAAGGGGATGGAAAGGGAATCCATTACGGCGCTCCGCTGGTACTTTCTGAATTGTTCAGTCACACACTTTTATTGAGTACAAGTATTTTCTAGCCCCAAATATATTCATGTGTCAGAAGAAAGCAGCACTAATCTGCTGTTAATTAACAAGCTGCTGCTAACAAAAGATGAAGGGCCCAATTCATACAAACAATATTTACGTGGGTGTCGCGTGATTTTTGTCACAGATCTTTTCTTTTGGTGCTCCCCACTCCAGCCTCCTCCTCCTCCTCAGCGCAGGAGTTACAGGGATGCAGCGGGAAGGAGCCCCAACTCCCGACAGGATTCCTGGATCCCGGCCGTGCCGTCACAAGCAGCCAAGCTGTCGTTTCCTCAGAGGGCATCAGGCCTGGGGCCGCCCGAGGAACCCCACACCGGGGCTCAAACCATGGGCTGCCTTCCTCCCCCATGCAGGGAAGGGTCTCTTATGGCAGGCTGGCGAGTGAAATCCCCTTGGATCCTAATTCAATTAAGCAGGAGCTGCGGCAGGGGAAGGGACGGATCTCAGCCCACGGAGGGCCCTGCCTGCGATGCTGCCTTCGCTTAATGCCACCCTCGCGCCGAAGGCTTTGGGGAGGCCTGTGGCGAGGGGAAGCCCCGAAACTGAGGGGGATTTGGGCTGGTTCGGAAGCTGCGGCGTGCCGGGCTCCGCAGGGCTCTGCCAGGACAGGATTTGGGGCGCCGCCCGCTCCCCACGGCGCTCGTGGCCTCATCCCGAGTGCCCGCGCGACCGGACGCGGGCCGGCGCTTCGGAAAATGAAGCCATCGGCACCTCCCCGCCTCATGTGAGAAAGGAGAGCGCCTATCTGCATATCTCCTGTGGGCGGCTTAAAGCTGGCGTTGGCAAAGAGACGGGAGGGTTAAAACAGACATCAACCAGCCAGATGAGCGCTCAAACTGCCTGGCCTCGCTCCGCGCGGCGGGACCGAGGTGGCATCGCGGGTGCAGGGAAAGGGCTGGTGGCCCCCTGTGTTTTAGGTATCCAGCCCCCCAGAGCTGCCCTCGAGAAGGGCTGAGCGACGCCGCGCGGGCTCTGCCATCGCGCGTGGAAGACACGCGGGGACAGGAGCGCGGTGTGGGTGGAAACCAGGAGTATTCGAGCACCATTTCAGAAGCGCAAAGGTCCTTCCGTAATTAATGGGGGCGGCGTTTCTGCTAGCGAAGTGCTCTGCTTGTCCGTGTTGGTGTTTCACCTAGAAGTGTCACGCCGCTTCCTCTGATAAGAAGCGAGCTCTGCGGGGAAAAGCACCATCTCCCCTTGCAGGGCTTCTCTCTGCGCCCTAAACTCGTCCCCTGAAACACAGGGTTTTATCTCCAGAAGTCCAGGCCCTCCGGGCATTCCAGCCCCAAGCACCTCCTGCCCATGGCTGCAGCCCTCCCACCCTCGCCCCATGGAAGGGCATCCTGGTGTGAGTTAGCACCAGCTTTTCCCTGCATCTTCTCCCCTTTGGGCACATCCCAGTCATCTTTGCCACCTACAGACGAGCATTTTAACGAAGTCCTGGCCTGAGCTTCATCAAAGAGCAAATTTTTTTTCTACAGCAATATTTGAAACACTGACATTTATCGCTTGAAAAGCTAGGCGAACACATTTAAACAAGAGTCTTAAAAGAGCTAATGAGAGAGAGAAACAGACCCATCTGTATCACATCCTCCACCCACTATCACTCTAAAAAACCGAACCTTTCCAGACAGCAGGGCAGCCTGCCGGCAGTGCAGACAGCAGGAGCTCCCAAACTTCCTGCGAGCTCCGCGCGGATGCGGCACAGGCCGGCTCAGCACAGCACCCACCTGGGCCACTTCGCTGCAATACCACTTAAATATCTCCAATGGTTACTGGCGCTTGGGTCGGCAGAGCTGCAGGGTGGGGATTGCTGCCCTCATCCGCAGCACAGGCAGAGGAAGGAGGAAGCCAGTCCAAGGGCCCCATCCGAACAGCCCTGCCCTGGGGCATCGCTGCTGGACCTAATGCACCTCGGTCCAGAAACAGCTCCAGTTTCCTCAATCAACTTCAAAATAAAAAATAAAGTGCATCACCTTAAAGGGCAAACCTTGCAATGGGTGGCATTCGGCAGTGAAGGGTGAGGGGGCTGGATGGGGAGCTTTTTTTTTTTTTAGTTTTTTTTTATTGGGCAGCAGGGGTGACTTATTTTATCTCCTTTCCACACAGAAGCCCTGTACCATAAACATTAATCAAACACTGTATTCTGTCTTTTAGTCTTGAACAATTATGAGTACAGTTTTGTGATCTTTAGCCATATTTACTGATACTCAAAGGCAGATTCTATCTTGTTAGATTGTTATAAATGGGACCCCAGGGAATCAGCACACGGGCTGAGGCAGATGTGAAAGCCTTCTCAGAGCCTCTGTGTGTTTCAGGTTTCCAGTGCTGAAATTATAAATGTTTTGAAAAAAAACCTTTAGATTCCTCTGCCAGATCTCTACAAAGAGCTGTCCATAGACTAAGGAAAAATAAAAAAAAAAAAGTTCAATTTTGCTGAACTTAAGATTTTTTAAGGTTAACTGTTCAGTTTCAAAGTGTGGTTTACATGTGCTTGCCATTCGTATGCACAAAAGTTTCTGAGGCAGACATACAAAAGGTCTCTGGTTATAAACCATTAAAAAGAAAAAAAGCCACAAACTCTATCACATTCTCTCTTAGTTAAATATATTGTTTCTGGTTCAGACCTGTTCCATAAAACTGTAAAATAGACACATGTTTCCGACACTAGATTTGAGAAGCTGTCACATTAAAGATAAACTTTTAATCTGCTATAGACAAACAACACCCATTTTTATTTCCCAAGTAACAGCTTTGGAGAAATGTTTAAACAAGAATTTAAGAGCTTTGTGGTGAAGCCACATATAGGGGTCTCAGGCAGCTACTGGGTTTGAGCTTCTTTTCAGTGTTGTTCAATTTTAATTCTTTAAATAACCAACTTTAAAACTATACTTTTAGGAGCAGAATAACCAAGCTGCACTGTAAACTGAACCTCTAGGCTTGCTTTTATTTCTAGTTAATAAAAAAGCAATGTTTGAGCTGAAACACAGGCCTGACTTTCTGGCTATTCATCCTCATCCTTTTATTTTCTTGGGACTCGCAATCGAATACTTTTAAGAACTTAATTGTGTCACAATTAGTAACACATTAGTCCTTCGGTATTTTTAATAGCAACCCAGGTTTTTCCCCAAGGCACTTAAAAATGGCAGGCTCAAATATACTCTCCGTTTTTCAAAACTCCCATGCACTTTCTTCTTTAAAAACCTCCCACATGCATTTCACTTGGTCTGAAAATACCAGCACGGCTCTTAATCCTGCCAACGCTTACAGACACGCTTAACTTTCTGCACATCGGCAAGCCCGCTGAGTGCAGCAGGACCGCGTGTGCACCTACGGCTCGGCACAGGCTAGGGATGAAATCCTGGCTCCGCTAAAGCCAATGGCAAAACTCCCATTGACGTCAATAAGGTTATGATTTGACAGCGAGTTGTTGCAGGATTGGGACCATCCTAGTTTGGAGGTGCTTTCCCAAACTCTTCCTTTTTTTCTTCCTGCCGTTTCTCCCTCTCACCTCCCACACAGGCTCTTGTGGGGCCCCATATTGAGACCACTTGAAAAACTTGTGCCTTTCAAAGCCCTCCGCAAGGGAAACCCCCTCGCTGAGACAGAAACATCCTCTGCAGGTAAAGCTGAAAGAAACTATCCTGCCCCGCTGCTGCGTTTGAGTAAACTAATTAAAACCTGGGAACTTGGGTTCCAGCAGTGCCAAGAAGCAATCGCTAATATGAGCGGGAGTGAAATGGGAAGCTCCAGACATTTAAAATTAGCTGCAGGAGTGGGGGGAAAAGAAAAAGTTAAAAAATGCAGAGGCAAAGGAGTTTGTAATTTCACTGCAAAGCTGCCGCGGTGCATTTGGAAGTGCAGGGGGTTAAAATGAACTGGGGGGGAGTCTTAAGCGAGGGGGTGAAAAGCAGAGGAGGGGGGAAGCAGCGGCGGCCGCCTCGGAAGCGCCGGGCGCTGCGAAGGGGAGGCAGAAGTGAGCAAACCAGCCGAACCGCTCGCAGAATTAATCAGTAACAAAGAGGCTGGGGCTGCTGGCGGCCTCCAGCCCTTGAACCTGGACTCTGCTCCATAAATTTCAACTTGGAAGGGCTCGCTACTTGTTGAAAGACAGGTTGGCTCCAGGCCAAGCCATAGGGGGAAAAAAAAAGAGGCAAAAAAAAAAATTCCTTCTTTCTCGCTGAGGAAACTTCCCTTCAATTTCTAACTCTTTTTATGAGCTAGTAATAGGGCACTCTGGAAATCGGGAAGCGAAAAGGGGGTATTGAAAGGAAAAAAATGAGCCGGGAGTTGTTTTAATAAAGAAAATAAAACAAGTAGGTGCTAAATTCAAATCTGGATTTCGACTGCTCACACGAACGTCAGCTACAATAGAAGGCTTCAGAGCGCCCTGCCAATAATTTAAAGGAGATTTTGCAGTTATATTAGCTGGCTACAGGTTTGACTCTGAAAATAATAAATGTTTGAAAAGAAGAACAGGGCTGTTTAATCCCTGTCTGCAGTCTTGTCTTGTTCTCTCCTCCCCCACCACTCTCCCTTGTTTCAATGACCATTATGAAAGCGGTATTAAAAAAAAAAAGAAAAAGTGGAAACTCAGAAGCACCTCTTTCCTTTTCAGTTTTCCCCCCTTCCAACAGGGAAGCGCAGGAGAACAGATGCTCTCCCTAGCCCCTGCTCCTTGCACAGGCAGTTTTATTGGCAAATCCCTCACTGGTGCAGTGCTTTTTGCAGGGCAAATGGGCAGGGAGCGGGCTGGGGCAGAGCGAGGGGACGGCGGGCAGAGGGGGGAAGCTGTCAAAGTGGAAAGAAAGAAGAGAAGCGTCTACTCGGAGGCCACATGCACGGACCAAGGTCAGCCGGGGCGGCGCAGCCCCTTGCAGCAGCTATGCAATTACGCCCAAATTATGCATAGCTCTCCGATTCCCAGAACCTGCATGCAGGGACTGGACCGGAGGATCTAGGACATCAGGAAGGTGTGTAATGATTTTAATTGCTCTTCCGAGTTGCTAAGGGGTAGATCAGATACTCTCCGGCTGCAGCTGGGGCTGCTGCTGTGTGCTGCTTGCAAGGATGCATGTGGATAAAAGACCCTAATGAGAGAGCGAACAGAGAAATATGATATAAGTGCCAGTTGTGATCAAAGGTGAAATAAAGTATCCAAAATAAAGTCTAATCAGAGCCCAGAAGACAGCAGAACACAATCTCTTCACTGAAAGTGGCTGTTAAGTTAAATTAATCACTCCCATCTCCCTTCCTCCCCAAAACACCCTTATTTTTAAAGAAGAGGTTTACTCCTGTAATGCTGAATCCCATCCAAGTTGCTGGACATTTAAAGATATATAAGTAGCATGCCGGAGTCACACACTTTCCAAGAAAACTGCAGTCTGCTACATGGTAGGTCTTTTCCATCTGTAGCTTTTATGACTCTGCTGAGGGACCAAAGAGCAGGGTCCCCCTTTTCTCACTCAAGAAATACGCTGCTAAAAGCCAGAACAGAAGAGCGAGCGAGAGCAAACTGAGGAGCTGCTGGGCTCGGCAAGCAGCTTGTGCTGCTCGTGCTCGAATCTCCGTGCAAAGGCGCACATGCAAAGAGGAAAAAACAACAACCACTAAGTAACCACTTCACATCTGCCATTAAGATTATTAAACTCCTTACAAGCGGTATCTACCCCACCTTCCCCACTGCACACAAACATACACACACCCTCAAGCTCTCCAGCGCGGCGCGGGAGAGCCAAGAACGCGCCGCTCTCCCCGCTGCAGCAACCGCATTTATTCCTGTTAAGGGGTTAACGATTCGTTTCCACTACTTCTCTCGAGAAAACCTACAATGAAAACATTGGCTCACGAAAGCGTTCTCACTGCCAGAATGCCACAGCGCGAGTGAAAAGTCCGTTTTGTTTTCATTACATCTCTGGGATTTCCGGCTTAACTCCTGAGCTTAGACACCAAATCCCTAGATACCCCACCCACCCCCTGCCGTTTTTTTTTGCCGTTTTTTT